>JAUZNJ010033798.1:0-13000 GCA_034780135.1 Jordanella pulchra | reverse complement strand
AATCGATCATATCAGTCATTGTGATAATGATACATTTCTAGTCAGGCTCAGAAATTTGATTTATCTTTACAACAATAAACCAAGATTAGTAAAAAAAGGGCAGGATTCTTCTAATTTGGAACATTTTGTTCACCTTTAATCTAAAAGCAACTGTTCCAAGTGCAGTTTCTGTCTTTAGTTAAGTGATTAAAAATCACAGTTCTTTTTGTAACTCTTATCGCACTGGTACCACTATAACATAATTAAAGTTTGGCTCCATATCACCCTCCCAAAAAGTGAATACTTTGGAAAGGTACTCCTCTCAGATATGCATAAGTATACCTTACCTACCAAACTTTTTATGCCGCGTTATCATTTATAATGAAAACCCTTACTATAAAAAAAGACAGATTATTGCCTAATTACATGTTTATTAAGAGATCTATAGTAATGTTACGATGCATAATGGCACACTAAATGTATGAGATCATTTATTAAGGCTTCATGCGAATTTACAACCAGTGCACATAATTCATTAACGCTTCATTACTTTTTGTCCCTACACATTTTACAGATGGATTATTTGCATTAAGCATTTAAGTGAAGCTTGTCTATTTGACAAAGTTTTGAATATTTACTTACTCTTAAAAATGAAAATAACAACTTGGTTGTACTTGCAACTTCATTCACATATCAGACCTTTTACCTTATTATTAATGTCATATGTGATGATGTTTAAGCTTTGGAATCGTGTAGCTGTGCTTTATCATCAATTATTTACTATAGTTGTGGTTAAATAATCTCTTTTTAGCAGCTGATTACATGCATTAGGACCTGTATTAGTGTTTATATTCTAATCAGAGATTTTGTTAATTAGTCAATATTGATTAGCTGCCTGTGTTTTATTTACAAGATTTATCTGTAACATTATCAACTTAAATTAAATTAATCCAAGAACTGATGAGAGAAAAAAACAATGGTTTCAATCTCTGTCCTTTTGTATCATGTGGTTTTATAAAGGAACTTTTTATTGTTTAAGAACCAGTTTCCATATCATGTCTTACCCGATGAAATTCAAACAACTGTTTTTATTTTACCATTTACTAACACTTTATTTGTTTTTTTAAAACTCTATTAAGTTTGTTTTATCAGTATATAATTAACATTTACAAATTGCATGTGTAAGACCAACATTTGATCAAATTTTCACCCAGGACTGTTTTTTATTTGAATGCTTTGCTGACAGAAAAGTCATGTTTTAAATAAAGGAATTCTAAAGTAGCCTATCTCATGAATAAATTTAACATTAGCAATGGGGTTTTCTTGTTTGGTCCTGATTAAATTAAATTTAGAATTTCTAACCTGTAATTATTTTTCATTTGAATGCTTTATTGATTAGTAAATACAGTTTAAACAAGATATTTACTCATGTCTAATTTATGCAAACAATTGACTCGCTTTCATTAGAATTTTTTCAAAGATAATATCTTGGGATTTAATATGTTTTTTAAAATAGATTTTATGTGTGTTAGACCTCCAACTAATTAATTAACATTCATGGAATCATATAAAGTTGTTTGTTAACTCATTGGATTTTTCTAGTTCAATGTATTCCTCTTTCACTGTTTTATTGCTGAGTAAAACAAATGAATTAATTAAGTACTTACTTAATCAATTCATTACTTAAAGCTTTGGTGGTGAATTAATACCAGATAGGATTCTAACAAATGCTGAAGTAACATTCTGACAGGTTAGACAGACAGCAGGGTGGGACTGGATGCCTTGCAGTGTCAGAGGCATATTTGCTTTTTAACTCTTTAAAGCCAAGTGTCTCATATTTGATACATACGTTTTTGAGACCAATGCATCATCAGTGCGACATTTTTGTTCTTGAAAACCCTGACTTACAAAATAAGACACATGTAATGAACATAAAATGTAAAAAAGATTATATAGAAATGCCTAATGTATCAAAATGTATGCAAATAAATGATGTAATTCAACTTTTCATAATTTAACTTTATCATTTAGAAAAGTTAATAATCTTTCTTGTGGTATTTAGTCTCCTTATTAAAGTGTATTGCAGATGTATAACCTCAGATTATTCAAATAATTTATTAAGAAATTGTGAATTAGGCCTCTAATCCTTAACCTAGATTGGTAAGTGCAAAGTTGACATGAAGAAAACTTTATTCAGAATCTATCCTAATAATGAACATCATAGCAAACATGTTTACCTAGAAGGCATCTAAGGTTACAGCTGAACATGACCTTGCACCAAGTTTTAAATGGGAGGCTGGTTGCTGTGTTGTAGGATATAGGTGTTTTATTGATTTATTTTTTTGTCTAAAAAGACAAAGTGACGTGTCACTTGTATACACCCTGTAGGTCCGAATTTGTGTGAATATTTAAGGTGTCACAGATTCTCATCTTGGGGAGTATGCAGGCGATGACCTCTCAGCCACAGAAGAAGAAACATGAAGAAACTTAACGCCCAACAAAATGCAAACTTCAACGTGTTTGTTTTTGCCTCAGCAGCTTTTTTGGTAAGAAAAATTGCATTTATATCAACTAAGCTGTAGGCTATCAGTGAACCCCCCTTCCTTTTCCCCACCCCTCCTTCCTCTTCCCTTTTCTTACACCACTTTGTTAGTGAATATGACATCTGGGAGAGTTGCAGGGCGAGTCCTGAATGTAGTCATTGTTCAGCACATCATTTGTCACGTCCCCTCTGTCTGTGGCCGAGGAGGAGTTGCAGTTTGCAGGGCTAAATGTGAAGAGGGACTCGACAAAACAGCTACAGCCCGAGTCGACTGGACACAGAATCTGTTCAGAGGAGAACATAAGAAGATGAGGAAAAAGAGGAAACCTGCACAAGGAGGTAAGTTTGCAAAAGTGTTGTTTAACTTATTTATAAACTAAGTAACATTTATTCTTCTGCACAAATTTAACAAAAGGACTACAAATTCTTAAATGTATATCATTTAATGAAGCATCATTGTTCCTATCAATATTCTGGGGAGTTATCTCCATCTACTTCAA
This sequence comes from Jordanella pulchra, assembly GCA_034780135.1. Lineage (NCBI taxonomy): Eukaryota > Metazoa > Chordata > Actinopteri > Cyprinodontiformes > Cyprinodontidae > Jordanella > Jordanella pulchra. The sequence continues at coordinate 9,979 of JAUZNJ010033798.1, read as the reverse complement.
AACGTTGATATAGTGTTTATTTCCTGCTTTTAAAGGCTCTGAAAACAAATCCATGTTGCTTGGTTATCAGTGCATTAGTTTATTTATTACCTTGCTCATGTTGTCAGTGGGAAATCGAGTTGCTGCCACAGTTGATTCAACTGTTTGTGGATTAATTCAGAGCAATGGATAGCCTGTGCCTGCAAACACGTGGTTCCTGCAGCTAACCAAAATGAGAGGTTTGCAGAGAGATGCATTTGTCAGCGGGGCCCTGAATACTGCATTGAGGCTGATGGAAAGGGCCCATGTCTATCAAACTTCAAACAAGCAGCCCTATAAAGTAATGAGGGGATAAACTCAGGGATGCTGGCTGATAACTACATGGTACAGGGAGTATTTAGAGCCGGCCTAAGGTATAAATGAACTGAGCTACTGCTTGGTGCCGGATAGGGTGTCCAAAACTTCAAATATGTAGTTATATTTTTCTCCAATAAAACCTATTAAATCTCCTTTAAGGATACTCGATTATTAAAAATGACAAAAATCTTCTTTATTTGCTACTATCAAGAAATAGTAAACGTTTTAGTAAGTCATGATAACACTTCAAGTTTAATGAAACTAATGATTAATTTCTGATCATTGACTCTGTGACGAGGTCAGGAGTGTCTCTGATGGGCTTAGAAAAATACATCTAAAATACAAAATAACCTTTACCTTAGGGGAGGGGGTGGTACATTTAGTGGTTAGCCAGCCCCCCCACCCCTCCCGGTTGGAGTTACACTGTAATTGCACTTCAGAGATAACAATGTAATTACATTTTTGGCTTGCTAATTTGTCTGGACAGGTGTTAAACTTTAAAAGGAATAATAATAAACAAGTTATCATTGGATTTCATTTGATCTTAAACAAACTCTATAATTTTAAGAGAAGGACAAAATTAATATGTTGGGTTTGTCCATACATGATGGGCTAATTTGAATTGACTGAGGTTTCAATGCGTGATCTTTTGGCTGAAAAGTTAGATCAATATGGTTCCTAAATGTTCTACAAATCTTGAACTGATGTTCTTGATTTTATTCAAACTATAATTATCTCATCTACTTCTGAAGGCAAATCTAGACCAGCAAAAACCCGTATGGGACCAGCATATAGCCTACATGCAGACTGGGTATATAGAATTAGATCAGCCAGACATCTGCACCTACACCGTCATCCCAACAGCCTCCTCCCATACATCAGCAAGCGTTTTATTTTCTAAACAGCGCACTCATTGCTGATTTTCTTCCTGTTTTTATGGCAGCTTTTATAGGCCATCAGCAAGACGTATGGTTTTATTGACCAGTTTCGCTGCGAACACATGTTTCCCGCAGTGCATTTCAGGAAAACACGTTCAATTTTGATTTTATTTTTGGAGCTTAATGTTTCGGGATTAAATTATAACAATTATTTGAGCTTTGCATTTGTGTCGCGATCAAAAACGTTTAAAGGGAAATTACACTTTGGCCTTAGATTTTTCGTTTTCTATTAAATGTAGAGGAAATACAAAAGGGGAATCAATTTAACAGCAAATATCACTATATTGTTGCCTTAACATTTGTTTAATGGTTGAATTTATTTTTTCTCCATCTCGATTCTCTTATCTGCTAATAAGCGTTTAATTTATTATTATCTCTAATAGTCAAATTCAAATGTATAATTGCGCAATGTTAAATAATCTGCAATCTGTTTCAGCCTTTCTGTATGGTTGTGGCATCGGATTGCTTTTCTGTTTTAATAATTTCTGCCTCAGAGATCAAAGACCCCAATTTGCATGAATTAACTCTACTTAGTTAATTATTACCTTAAGGATCCGATTAAAGCGACTGAACAAAAAGTGAAAATGAGAGGATCAAAGCAACGCCTATATCGATCCTCTGCAGCAGCCTGACTGTCCACCGTGGGAAGCCAGATCAGCAGCGTTACAGCATCAACTTCTGCACAGAGACTTTTTAACGGACGCCGATCTTCTCTGGTCTGTTTAGTGCTTTGAAATGGGCCCATCTGATCATTTAAATTAGGAGATGGGAACAAGGACTCGTTATGGAGATCGTTTCTTTCTTCTTCGGCCCTGAACGGAATGCAGTGGCCTATATACTTTTTTGTAGATTTATAAATAAATTCTGGCATCATATACAACTTAATATTTAAATTTATTTTTAAAAGTATATGTCAATGTTTTTGTTATTTTCGTTTGTCATGTATTTTCTGCCTTATAGCCTACAAAAATCAGTTTCCGATAACTTTATTCCACAGCTATTGCGATATAAGAAACTGAGTTTGCCCGATCAGCAGAAATGTCTTATTTCTTTCCACGCACACACACACACACACACACACACACACACAGAGCCACACACACACACACGCGGAGTTCAGATTAACATCACACGCAGGGCGGTCTGAGCGGCAGAGAGAAAACCTTCACTCTGCTTCTTCTTCACCCCACATCCACCTGCACCTCTTTCTCTATAGGTTTTTCCTTAATCTGTTGGAGCTTTCCTTTTTTTATTTGCTCGCTCCTAAAGGTGTGAGGAATCCTGCGTGTTTTTGTTCCCCGCGCCGGAATGAGCGCTGAAGGTAGGCAGCCGAGCTGTTGTGCCTGGGTTATGTGTCTTTATGATTTACGAGCCTGACTCCAACCGTGGTTCACCCAGAGTTCATAAAGCTGCATGCCTCCAGACTTATTCTCTCTCACTCCCTCACTGCATTTTTTATCTTATCTTGCTGAAAATAATTTGGTTTTGTTTAATTTTGGAAGAAGATTGAATTTAATGGTTTTTTTCTTCTCCCTTTAAGAAGCTGCAGAAAAGACGGATTTTGATCTCAGTTCAGGGCACTAACCGTGCAGCAGCTGCAGCACAGTAGACATTTGTATAATTTTGCATTTGATGGATGTGTTTTTGTGTAGATTGTGATATAACATTTAATTTTTTTCCCTTGTAAACAGCTTTTCTTTAGCAGAACAAAGGCTGTTACTTTTAAGGCCTAATGTAATGTCACCACGGAAAACACAATAAAGCCACGTCTATTTTAGAATTGATTTTCTAAAGCCATATTATGTAATTTTGGTCTTTTTAAAGTTCTCTTTATGAAAAATAATAATGAAACGCGCATTCCAGAAACACCCGGTTTCACTGTTGTGTTGTGATCTTTTTCTCCCTTACGATTTAATACAGAAATTATATCTAAACCAAAATTTTAACGGTTAAATACAAATATATTTTTTTCAAATGACTTACAACAATGCGCAAATTATAAGAATTTAGAAAAAAAATCATTTAAAAATTTGTTTTATCTGTGTGTTTCTCCACCAAAGTCCACATTTTGCCTCTCAACTCTGCTTGCCATTCATGTCAGCTTACTATTGAGTTGATAAGATGGATCATTTAATCTCCTCCCTGATTCAGTCTTTCCTTTCTTCTCCCTCCTGGATCCTCTCAGGCCCGAAGCCTTCTAGTCTCTGGAAACCTGCCATGTGACATTTGGCTGCCAGCTCTACCCCAGAAGGTCAAAGGGGGCCGCGGTGCACATAATGCAGAGCAACATCCACCACAGTTGCAGCCAACCTCACGGGTTCTTCCGCGAGTCTGTGCATGGTGCTTCTGGGTTTGGGGGCTCTCATCAAGTGTCGACCCACCAGCATGGAGAGCGTGTGCTTGAAATTCCTCGGAGGTCCAAATCGCAAAGCCCCAATAAGTTTACAATGAGCAAAAAGGTTTTCCCTTGGATGAAAGAGTCAAGACCCTCCAATCAGAATCGCACCAGGGGGATCACAGGTAAAAACACAGAAATTGATTTAAAAATTGCATTTTCTGTTTACACAATAAAAATGTATTGGAGGCATTATATATTATTAATTATCTGAATTGTTAACAATCGCCTTTTCAGTAACACATATCTAAACCTTTTTAATAATTATCTAAAAGAAGATGGCGATTCAGTTTAATTTCTTCTTTATCTTGTTGATTTGTACAGGAACAAAACTGGTAGATGTTTATATGGTTTGCCCTTTATGTAAAAAAACACCGTATGTAATGTAAGACTTATACAAATTTAGACTGTGGTTGATAAATTATCCCTAGAGGCAACAGAATTGTCAATAGTCCACTTCTTGAGCTTCTTAACTATAATTTTGCAACAACCTGGAAAAAAATAAATGATCAACAGCATGGTGTCCAAAATGTGGCCCAGGGGCAATTCGTGGTCCTGGACTGTTTCTGTGGGCCCTGACTACAATTCAAGAATTATGCAAATTTTACCACATGTATGATCGAAGCTAAGTCAGACTTCCTACTTTTTATCAGAATATTTCTAACATTTCAGAACAATTTTAAATTTCAGTTTCACAAAGGTTTATACTATAAAACAAAACATCCCAAACCCCCCTACCTCTACTTCATTAGTTTGATTAAAATATTGCAAGCTTAGTTCATTGTTGAGCAGGTCTTGTTTTGTTTTTATTCTGACATCTATTTTTTCCCCACAAGTATATTTTGACTTGTTTTGTTTAACAAAGAAACAAAATGTTTAGACACCGATGTTCAGTCACAAAACCTTATCTTAAGCACCTGGAATACATCTTTGGGAGCTTTTTGTATTTATTTCCTCCAAAAAATGCTCTTACGACTCTGTACAATGCTTTTGTATAATATAAGCTCTTTTCAAATTTCTTTTATTTATCATGGCTATATTGTCTATATTTAATTTTTTAAACAAAGTGTGAGAAATGGTATTAATTTGATTTGGGTAGATTTTTGAATCTAAGTTATCTTAAGCAATTTTCAAAAGGTTGTTATTCAACAAAACTTTATTTCTAATTATAAAAATCTCTGTCGACATTTGGTTTGTTCTACAGTTTAAAAAAAGAAATGGTGGTAGTTAAACTCTTGCTCCGATAAGTGAATAAACAATTTTCCTTATACCCACAGCTACGATTTATCAATTATTGTGAATATCTGCCTAGCTTAGCTAGTTAGTGAGTCAAAATTTACCATACTAACAAATCCCACTGTAGCTAAGCTAGTAAAACCTGGAGCATATAAAATGAGCACCTACACTGTGGCTTCAATTAAGTAAACAAAAAAAACTTTTTGATCACAAAATGGGAAATTTCAGGCTTTTAAACATTTCCAAAGAACCATAGCAAAGATGCACCAGTAATTGGCATTGACTGCCTCACAGTTGGAAGGCTTAGTCTGATAGCAGTGGCGACTTTAGCATGCTAAATAGCACTGTTGCTAAACTAAAAAGAAATGGCCCGTAAATCTTCCCTTGACAACTTCGGTTTGGATGTACCATTCAGTGGCAATGGTTGCCCCAGGCTCAATATGCTGAGATGTCTAAATGTAGCATGCTAAACGGTGATGTTCCTAAGTCTAGCCTAAAAAAACTAAACTAAAACTAAACTAAAAAAAAATGTATTCAAACAAGGTTAAATGTAAACCTTTTCCCTGACAAGTTGAGATGAGTGATTTATTAAATAAACACCTATAGCAGATAGTTAGGACTTTTAGCTTGCTACCACGTATCGTAGCTCCTCCCCTATGCTAGGTAGCTGCAAACAAAATTCTGCAGCACATGATTTTCTCAACCACTAATCTGTCTTTTGCTCTTACCTTTTCAAAATAAGCAAAAATGATTATTTTTACAATTTTATCTGATTTCCTTTGTGAATAAAAAACACATTTCCTCAGTTTTTACTTATTGCCACTATAAAGGATTTGCCCAAACAAGAATTATACAAGTTCTTAAATAATTTTTTCAACAAACGTAAACATCTTGTTCTATTACTGTATAAATCAGTTTTAAATTATTATTTTTTATTCAGTATCTTCTTAACCAGCTATAGAGGTAATGTGTCCTATTTTAAAGGTTCAGGTGCTTATTAACTAGGCTGCTGTGAGGCATATGGAGGGGATCCAAAGACATTAGGTAAGGAATATACTGGTGTGAATGAGATGTAATTTCCTTAAAGCAAAAACAATGGGTATAAAAAAATGGAAAGAAATGAAATATTAACACCTTGATGCCAGTATAAGGATAATAGAAATAAGCAATCATTCTTCCCTTCAGTATTTTAGCTTAATTCCAACATGCATTTTTATGCCTTTAGAAAGGCACACAACAGAGGATTTAAAGATAAAGAGGATTAGAACACGTAAAAACAAAAAAAAAGAAAAAAAAAAGTCAATCAGCAACAAAACCTTTAGTGGTTGTGGTGTGTTAAACCTAAAGCACTTGTGAAGTCTGACAAGTGGACCCACATAGATTTTAAACTTTACAAAATGACCTACAGACAACTTTGTATCACATCACGGTGTGTAAAGTTCAGGTAAACTTTTTTCTGAGTTAACCTTATTCAGTCTCATTTTTAGAGCAGGTGAAATAACAAAAGTAGGGTTGACCTACAATGAGCCTGCTCAAGGAATTTGCAAACTAAGCAGCTGCTTCGAGTCCTAAAGCCAACAGAGGGTGCACTTTAATTCTCACAAAACTCGTATTTGCATTTGTGTCGCATTTGTATTTTACATTTGGATGTTGGTAATATTCATGTCAAAAATTATTCTAGATTGCAATGACATAAGGAAAATACAATTTATACCAATATAAGACAGTAATTGGCTTTTCATATTGTCATGTTTTTTTCAATAGGAACAAAACTGTAATGGATGTCGTTTCTGTTCAATACTTTGATCAATCTGCCCTTTTGCTATCAACTTCTGAGCTGTAGAAACAACCACAAGACCTATAAACCAGTTTAAAGAAATATTTATATTTATATTCAAAGCATACCTAATACTTAGTGCCCAGGATCTCTACATTGAAGGCAGATAAAAGATTGTTTACAATAGCATAAAAACGTCATGAGAGAAAAGTTGTTTTTTTTACCTTTCAATAATCAGTGCAAAATTATTTCGTTTTGTGAATGGTGTGTATGTGGTGCAGACTGGGGACAGTTACAACACTTTTCAGACTTGACTCTTTTATTTGGAGATGGCTTGAATTAGAGGAAATAAAAGTTTAGACAATTCAGTTACATCTGTTTGTTATATTCAAAACAGTTTCAAGCTGAATAAACAATTTGCATCTGAATCCAGAGTCAGATGTTGCAATAAGCCCAGACCCCGAGACAGTTGTAGATGTTTAGGGTTGGTTGCAACATGTTACAAATACAATATTATTCACTGTTAATAAAAGGAGTATTTTAATTTTGAATATTGCATAATTATTTTCATAAAACAATATGTTATAATAATTAAGAATTACTTATCAATTGTGATGTATTTGCCTACAAGTATGCCTTATGTGCAGATGTCAAAGATTAAATAGATATATGTTATAATAAACTTCGAGGCGACAGGAATAATGGAAAATGAACTGTTATTATGTCAATTATCAACACATGCATTCATTAAGCAAAATCTATGTCTGAGAAAACTGGGTTTCCATACTTACGATATTTATTTACTATATAAAACTAAAACGAATTCCCCTTTATTTAAAAGATGTATTATATTTAGGTTAAAAACTAATGAACAAATGTTAAAGAACATAGCTATGTGATGTGTTTTATTTTCATGGAAACAAAGACATCATCATGGGTCCTAACGGGAGCCGTGATGAAACCTGTGGTAGATAACAGATGATCTGGATAAAAGCGAAACATATTACCCAAAAATAAACATTTCTCTGGTTTACACTATTTAAGATTGAGTTAAATCCTCAAAATAGTTCCAATAGTATAACAAAAAGAAAGTCAATTGAAAAAATACTTTCATATGTAAAAAATAGTTTTTTCATTAAATATTGGAGCAGCTCTTTATTCTGCTTTCCATTTCTCTGAAATGGGTTGGGCCTCCAAGTGAGCAAGATGTATCAGCGTCATCTCTATGATTTGTTCATATAAGCCTAAATGTATTGATGTATTGAGTTTTTGGATCTTATCTCCATCTAAACTGTGCATTATTCAGAATAAAGCACTAAAAATGCTCCTTTTTTGCGTTTTAACATATAAAGCTCTCTTAAACAATGTTTTGAATAATTTATTTTTCACAGCTGAATAATCCAGTCTAGGTTTGAACATTTTCTAAACAGGGATCTTTAAATCAAATAGCAATTTAAGTGTCATTAACCAGCCAGGTGGCTTTCCCCCCACCCCCTATATTGATTACACTTTCCACAACATGGGAGGTGTTCACTCAGGACCAAAGTTCATCTGTGAAGAAATAAAACCACCAATGTAAGAACGTGTAGAGTTAAATTGAAAGCCTTTTCATTATAATAATCTTTGGATTTAGGTCTTCAAATAAAATATTTATCTACTAATGGCACATCTGAGATAACTTTTTTCACCATTTGACCATGCCACGCTTTACTATATTTGCACTGCTAGCTGTTTAATTATAATATTAGTTTTTTTTTTTTTTTTTTTTTAATTATTATTATTTCAGAAGTTCAAATGAAATACCTCTACTACTGGGCACGGCAGTATAGCCTATATTTCCCCGCTTGGATTTGTATATGTGCTATTTTAAATAAAGGAATCGTTTATAGAATATTGGTTATTAACCCGTGGCCTCCTATATCAAATCCTGTTAAGGACCTCATCCAACCTTGGACAGGAAGATGTAATGCTGCTGTCTCTCGTGTTTTCTCTCCCTGCAGATTGCACCGAGAAGAGCCAGAGCTCAACCCAGGCCTCAAAGCGCACGCGCACTGCGTACACGAGCGCGCAACTGGTGGAGCTGGAGAAGGAGTTCCACTTCAGCCGCTATCTGTGCAGGCCAAGGCGGGTGGAGATGGCCAACTTGCTGAACCTGAACGAGAGGCAGATCAAGATCTGGTTCCAGAACCGGAGGATGAAGCAGAAGAAAGACCAAAGAGTGCAGGGTCTCACCACAAGCACCAGCTCCTGCTCTCCCCCATCCTCCCCCTCCGCCGCGGGCAGCCCCACTTTGGCGAGCCTGGGTTATGTCCATTTTGGTGTAGATTATCAGCCGGCCTCCCCGCCTCTCAAACAACAGCGGGAGCGGCAGACCCAGCCGGTTTACCCGGTAGGGTACTCCAAATACACAACCCCGAGCTTCACGCAGTTTGATACAGCGCAATACAACACGCAAGACAGAACCCCACAAACAGCAGACTCAAGCATGGGATTGGATGACCATGGCGGGCCTTACTTCTTGCAGGGCTGCACACCTCAGGACAGAATCATGCAGGCTCCAAAACTGACGCATCTCTAGGATCCATCGCATCTGCATGCATACAACCATAAAAAGTTCATCATGAGCATATTTGGTTTGATATATTTTAAAATATATGCATGCGTCCATCAGCTTTATTTGGGGCATCCTAAAAAGTTTAGCTAAAATATAATTTGAAGGCGATTAAAAATAAATCATGTTAAGGTTCCAACTAGTCTAAATTGTTTATTTTATAGTTAAATGTCTCTTAAGGACTACCTAAACTTGTGCTTAACTGTAGGGCCCATTTAGGAGGACCGTTTTTGCGAGACCCTTATATTATTATAACTCTTAAGCATGGTAGAAGAAAAAAGCCACCCTCTCTGGCTCTTAAACGGACCTTTGTTTCTTTCATGGCTCAAAATGGACCAAACAAGTTGTCAGCGTTTAAAAGGAATCGTGATGGATCACTGAATTCACTGCGCTGACGGTTTCAGGAACCATCATTCAGACAAGTCTGGCACACATAGAAAATGGAGATTCGGATTCCAGAGCTGTGAAAGAAAACCAAATCCCCCGAAATAAAATGGGGTGCAGATAAATAAAATAAATAAATAACAGTGAAATCAATATTATTTCGTAAAATAATGAAACAAACAAAAATGCAGAGCTCTTTTCAGTGCCACATTTTTATTTTATTAGCTGCAGTATAATTATCTTTATATTTTTATCTTTTGTTGGAATTTCCAATGCGTTATTTCTAAATTTCCATTTGTGTT
>JAUZNJ010033797.1:0-13000 GCA_034780135.1 Jordanella pulchra | reverse complement strand
AATGTGATTATCTCCCTCAGGTCAATGTCTTGACAGTCATCAGTCTCAATGACTGCCGTTTCAGGTGTCCCTCCACACAAAATGTGAACAACAGCTGGACTCTGAGTGGTGGTCCGCCATGCAAAAAGCAATGGCCACCCATTCCATTAGGAATAGGTCTCTCTCAACCAGAAACGTAGACGAGGAAGGCATAAGGTGGTATGGTTCTCCATCAAACAGTCTCGTTCCACAAGCATTTTCTGTGTAGACATAGATTTTGTTTTCAGATCCTGTGCTGAAACATTCAAGTACAGACGTGTATTTTGGTTTATTGTAAAATCTTATGAAAAAGATTGAGACTGATTTAGACTACGATCTAAATAATTAGCATTGCCACAAATTGAAATATTTATAGAGAGAGGGTTCCTACATTGCATTAGGATGTCCTTTCATATTCTGAAATTATATTCTAGTGCTATAATTTCACCTCAAAATCCATCACATTAATCCACAACCTTTTCATCCTCACATTAGCAGCCATACACAGATTTCTTTAACAGGGTTTTAACAGTACTTGATGAGAGAATACTGATACTCATAAAATTCATAGCAGCCTTTTTGAAACTCAGAACTCAGGATAGATGAATCCAGAGTAGCTTGAATTTGTTAAACCTGCTTTCTCAAACACACTTCTGGTAGATGACACAAAGTTACAAAAAAAAAAGGTTTAGTTGCTTTGAAATTTGGATGAGGGAAACTAGAAGTCATATGTTCAAATGCATGACTCTGGATACCAAGAATCGGTTCACACCTTCCCCCAGTGCAGGGTCACCTTGAAATTATAAAACATAAAAGTAGGAATATTCAGGGTTGTTCTTAAGGAAAAACGTTAAAAACAAGTGTCAAAAAATCCCCCCTTGAGTCTGCATTGCAAAGGATTTCCCCCTCCCCCACTGGATGCTTTGTAAAATGTGACAAGAACAATATCTTGTTCCGAGATGGTGGAACTGAGGTCAATATCCAAATACTGTGGTTTCCCTGATCTGTGAAATTTAGGCATGGTCTCTTTGTAAAGCGTAGCAGCCTTGGCCAGGTCTGGTGTGAACTTCCAATCTGTAGAAAAAAAGAAAAATATTTAAATGAGCAAAATCAAAGAGCAATAAACAGAGAAATCAAATCTTTAAAGCTACATCAGAAATATGTTCAACCAAGTACACATCCTACCCAATGTTTTGTTGACAGTGTCAGAAGACCCTACATAACTTGCTGGCTGATTTTGAAAAGATGTAGCCTGTGAAGATGGACCGGGTAGTCCTTCTGATCTTGCACCATCCATTGTTCTGTCAAACGGAGCCACTTCTACAGCTGGCCTGCAAAAATAATACAACAACTGGTAAAAATGGTTCACCAAATACAGGCCCTTCTAAAAAGTATTAGCATATTGGGATTCGTTGTTTTCTATAATGTAATGATAAAACTTGAACACTCATATATGTTACATTCATTGCACACTAACTGAAATATTTCAGGTCTTTTATTGTCTTAATACGGATGATTTTGGTATACAGCTCATGGAAACCCCAAATTCCAATCTTATAAAATTAGCATATCATGAAAAGGTCTGTAAACAAACTATGACCCTAATTATCTGAATTAACACATTAACTCTAAAGACCTGCAAAAGATTCCAGAGACCTTTAAAACTGGTTCATCACTCAAACCCCCAATCATGGGTAAGACTGCCAAACTGACAGCTGTCCAGAAGGCCATCATTGAGACCCTCAAGCAAGAAGGTATGACACAGAAATACAGTTCTGAACGAATAGGCTGTTCCCAGAGTGTTGTATCAAGGCACCTCAGTGTGAAGTCTGTGGGAAGGAAAAGGTGTGGCAGAAAACGCTGCACAATGAAAAGAGGTGACCGGATCCTGAGGAACATTGTAGAGAAGGGCCGATTCCAAACCTTGGGGGACTTGCAGAAGCAGTGGACTGAGTCTGGAGGAGAAACATCCAGAACCACCATGCACAGGCGTGTGTAGGAAATGGGCTTCAGGTGCCGGATTTCCCGGATCAAGCCACTTTTGAACCAGAAACAGCAGCAGAGGCGCCTGACCTTGGCTACAGAAAAGCAGTACTGGACTGTTGCTCAGTTTTGCATGTCATTCAGAAATCAAGGTGACAGATTATGGAGGAAGACTAGGGAGAGAGAAATGCCAGAAGTCGAGTGTCGAGTGTCAAGTACCCACAGTTAATGATGGTCTTGGGTGCCATGTCAGCTGCTGATGTTGGTCCACTGTGTTTTATCAAGGGCAGGCTAAATGCAGCTAACTATCAGGAGATTTTGGAGCAGTTCATGCTTCCATCTGCTGAAGAGCTTTATGGAGATGAAGATTTAAAATTTCAGCACTACCTGGCATCTACTCACAGTGCCAAAACCACTGGTAAATGGTTTACTGACCATGGTATCACTGTGCTCAACTGGCCCGCCAAGTCTCCTCACCTGAACCCCATAGAAAATCTGAGGGATATTGTGAAGAGAAAGTTGAGAGATGAGCTAAAGGCCGCTATCAAAGCATCCTGGGCCTCCATAACACCTCAGCAGTGCCACAGGCTGGTTGCCTCCATGCCACACCGCATTGAAGCAGTAATTTCTGCAAAAGGAGTCCAGACTAAGTTTTAATTGCATAGCTGTACATAATTATTTGAAGGTTGACGTTTTTGTATTAAGAGCACTTTTCTTTTATTGGTTGGATGAAATATGCTAATTTTGTGAGATAGGAATTTTGGGTTTTCATTAGCTATATGCCAAAATCATCCTTATTATGACAATAAAAGACCTGAAATATTTCAGTTAGTATGCAATGAATCTAAAATATACGAATGTTCAAGTTTTATCATTACATTATGGAAAATAATGAACTTTATCACAATATGCTAATATTTTGAGGAGGACCTGTATGAAAACATCACTCCTGTCCTGGCGTCACTCCACTGGCTGCATGTGCATTTTAGAGTGGATTTTAAAACTTACTTGTTTTTAAGTTCCTAAATAACCTTGCCCCATCTTACTTCTGAGCCCCTTTGACCCTGCTTGCCTCCTTGGTCCCTCATGCCAACAGAACAGCAGCTCCTGCAGGTATCAAGGTTTGAGAGGAAGCTCGGAGAGGCCTGAGCCTTCTCCATCGCAGCTCCTCGTTTATGGAATAACCTCACACTTCTAAATTGCCATTATTTAGCCTTTTCAAATTTACAGGGTCAAAGTAGGAAAGAGCAGTTCAGCACTGCATACAAGCAAAAGATTTAGGGGTGGTACAAAGTTCAAGGAAGACCTTCTGTCTGCTAATTTGTGCCATATATATATATATATAGTGAGAGAGAGAGAGAGAGAGAGATTAGATAGGAATAGATTGTATATGTGTTAGAAGGTTTATCATACAAGATAGTTAATGGTACATAAGGGTTATAGATTATGTACAGATTATGTATGTGTGTGAGGCGAACAGTTTGTGGTGTCTGTGTGTGTATGTGTGTGTGTATGTCTGAAGGACAGTCCATATGTTATTGTTTTATGGGGGGGATGGTTGGATACAGTCCTTGTAGTTCGTGTCAGGAGGCGTTCAGGAGCGTGACAGCTGTGGGAAAGAAAATGTTCTGGTGCCTGGTGGTTCTGGTCAGTAGGCTTCTGTAACGCCTCCCAGAGGGCAAGAGGGAGAAGAGTGTGTGTGCAGGGTGAGTGAGGTCCTTGGTGATTTTCCTGGCCCTTTTCAGACACCGCTTCCTGTAGATGTCCTTGATGGCAGGGAGCGGTGCCCCAGCAATGTACTGGGCAGTTTTCACCACCCTGTGCAGCGCCTTCTGGTTGGAGACAGAGCAGTTCCCGTACCAAACCGTAATACAGTTGGTTAGGATGCTCTCAATGGTGCAGCGATAGAAGTTTGTGAGGATCTCCGAGGACAGGTGGTTCTTCCTCAGGGTCCTCATGAAGAAGAGTTGCTGGTGCGCCTTCTTGATGAGTTTGGAGCAGCTGGTCATCCAGGTCAGGTCGTCGGAGATGTGGACTCCCCAGAACTAAAAGCTGCCCACACGCTCCACCGCTATCCCTTTGATGTAGAAGGGTGGTGTAGGTCAGCCTTCCTCCTGAAGTCCACGATGAGCTCCTTGGTCTTCTCGGTGTTCAGCTGCAGGTTGTTTTTGTCACACCACTGTAGGCGGCCTCATTGTTGTCTCTGATGAGGCCGATGACTGTGGGGTCATCTGCAAACTTGATGATACATTAGAGCCATGGACAGGTCTGCAGTCATAGGTGAGGAGGGAGTGGAGGAAGGGACTCATCACACAGCCTTGTGGCACTCTGGTGTTTATGATTACAGTGAATGAGAAGTGGTTGTCCAGCCGGACATGTTAGGGTCGACTGGTCAGGAAGTTGAGCAACCAGTTTCACATGAGTGAACTGATAACAAGGTCTGTGAGTTTGGTAATGAGTTGTGATGGTATGACAGTATGCTGAACTAAAGTCTAAGATTCTAGCATAAGTGTTCTTACTGTCCAGGTGAGAAAGGACAGAGTGCAGCGCTATGGAGACTGCATCCTCTGTGCTCCTGTTCTGCCTGTATGCATATTGGTGGAGGTCGAATGTGGGGGGGAGATAGAATCTGAGGTGTGCTAGGACCAGCCACTCCAAACACTTGGTCATGATGGGGGTGAGGGCTACCGGGCGGTAGTCATTGAGTCTGGTTGGGCTTGAATTCTTGGGGATTGGGACAATAGAGGTAGATTTGAAGCAGGTCAGTACCACAGTGCGGGTCAGAGACAGGTTGAAGATGTGCGTCAGCTCTCCTGCCAGCTCCTCAGAGCACGCACTGAGGACGTGTCCAGGTATGCCATCAGTACCTGCAGCCTTGTGGGAATTAATCCTGCTCAGAGCCATTGTTACATCAGTGGAGAGGAGAGTCAGCGGCTGTTGGTCTGGAGCGGTGGCTGTCTTGGTTGCAGTTGTGGTGTTCCATCTCTCAAAACAAGCATAGAAGTTGTTAAGCTCGTTGAGAAAGGAGACGTCAGAGGAGGCGGAAGAGGTGTTGGGGTTCTTGTAGTCTGTGAGAATCCGAAGGCCTTGCCAGATACGTCGGGAGTTGGAGTTGGAAAAGTGACCCCCCACCCTCTTTTTGTAGTGGTGCTTGGCCTTCTTGATTACTCTCTTCAGCTCAGCCCTGTCTGCACTGTAGGTTTGTGCATCCCCTGACCTGAAGGTGATGTTGCGGGTCTTCAGCAGAAGACGAAAATCTCGGTTCATTCAGGGTTTCTGGTTGGGGTACATGGTGATGCGCTTGTGGGTGGTGACACAGTCTATGGTGGTGGAGATGTGGTCCAATACTGATAAGGCATACTGATCCAAGTCTGTGTAGTGAAAAGTATTCCAATCTGTATTCCTGAACCTGTCCTGGAGCACAGCGTCTGAGCCCTCTGGCCACACCTTTACTGTTCTCACAATGGGTTTCACATGTTGGATGAGTGGTTCTGTCGCCTCTGGTGTGACCCAAGGTAGGGGCGTTGCCCTGTTATACTTAACAAGCGCTCATATTTTTTTACTGGAAATCTTTCCCTTGCATCAACTTGAATTTGAAAGCAGTAGCATGTCTCTCTTCCAAATACTGTTGCTACTGCTTTTCATTAATGAAGGTGTGATGCAAGTGTGCATGGCATATAAAGGTGTGAACATTTGCTTATTTTTACGATACCTCAGTTCCTATGGTATCACTACCTCTCCGCAGAATGATGCGAGTTACCTTCTTGACCAAATGGAAAAAATCCATCCATTCATTTTCTCCGGTTGCAGTTGGGCCAGTGCCTATCTCCGGCAGACTAAGGGTGTAAGGTAGGATACACCCAGGACAGGACACCAGC
The DNA here is from genome assembly GCA_034780135.1 of Jordanella pulchra. Classification (NCBI taxonomy): domain Eukaryota; kingdom Metazoa; phylum Chordata; class Actinopteri; order Cyprinodontiformes; family Cyprinodontidae; genus Jordanella; species Jordanella pulchra. The sequence goes on along the minus strand of JAUZNJ010033797.1, from coordinate 7,121 downwards.
CTGTCTCAGAGAAACACATTGACATAAAGACGCACATCCATGCACACACACACACTCACACCAATTAACCTAACAGTCATGTTTTTTATTGGACTGTGGGAGGAAACCGGAGTACTCGGAGAGACCCCACGCATGCAGAGAACATGCAAACTTTATTCAGAAAGACCCCAGGCCGGAACCAAACCCAGAACATTCTTGCTGCCATGCAAGAAAGTTCCTACTGCGCCACCATGCAGCCCTGTCAAAAAAAACATTAGAAAATAATGCATACATAAAATCGGCTGCAGTGCTCAAAGTCAATAAAACTTTTACCCGTTCTTACGAACTGTTTAAACATGCCATTCTAATAAAATTAAAAAATAAATAATTTCTAAATCTTTACATATATATATACCTTATATAAGATACAATGCATTTAGAAAAGTGTGGATTTCAAACTCAGTTTGAAAGAAAGCAATGAACTGAACTGTAACCACCCCTTGCAGCTGTGTTCTGCAAAAAATATATTAAAAATTGACCCCTTGTTTATTGAAGCAGTCAGCGAGAAAGCAGGGGCAACAGACAAAAATATGTCACTTTCAGTGAGGTTAAACCTCTCATGTGGTCTATGAAGTAGGGGCGGGCTGGGGGCAGGTCATGAAGCTGGCTGCTTGGTGCTGATTGGCAGAACATGCTTAGAAATTTTGGACAGTGACCAGACAGGGGAGGTTGTCCTCATGAGACTGAGATGAGAGGAAAAAGCGATCGCTAAGTGAGAATGGTCTTCTTGTGTTGAAGTCTTGCCAAGATTTCTGGGATTTACTATTTTTGTGCGCTTCACAACATCTATTTTTACCCGTTGGAGGGATGTGTTTTATGTTTTTCAACATTTGTTAATGCAATATGTTACATTTGGATTTAATTGACACCACTGAGCCTCCTCTGTTTCAGGGACCAGTAGCCTCCACTCCAACTGACATATTATGCTGCACATGTGCACAGGGGGTAAACAAGTTGCTTACTGTGCTTTAGCCAGTTAGCACCTTTGAGCATGTAAACTGACAAGTGTAAAAAAAATGGAGAAAGGTTTAAGATTCCGAGCCATGAAAATGACTTGAACCACCCTGCTGCTGAGGAGATCAGATGCATTTCCTTATTAATACTGCAACTGGCGATATCATTGCTATACTAGTCTCTGATACTTCCACATTCCTGCCGGTACATGGCACATTATCTGTTGGTGTCTTTTCACCCCTAGTGGCTGAATTCTAATAAGGCTCTAAAAGGACCATCAAAACACAATCAAAATCAAGACTTGGTTGACATAACTTGATTTTATCACACTCAAAAGATTTTTAGTCTTCTTTGTATAGGAATATAATCTGACTGTACTCATTTACATAATTAGCTTGCTTTATTGTTCTTTTATTTACAAACAAAAATTCTAAAATAAAAATAAAACTTTAAAATTCAGTGTCTAGCCTAATTGTCCAAACATACACAGTAACATCAGTTAATCATTATTTAGGTTATTAACTGGTATAAATGTATTTATACATAAATGCATTTTACATTTTGTAATCAAACTCCCAATCTAATTTGTAATTCTGGTAACAGGGAAGTCCTTCAATTACACTGACACTGACAAAGTAAAAAAAAAAAAACTCCCTTTAGTAGCTTTGCCAATGTACTATTTATTTTGATTTTCTTGTAATCAGTTAATTAACAAGATAGTTAACAAGTTAATTTTCTTGAAACAAACTATTAACTATACCTACTAACTGTTTTATACATAACATCCCCAGCACTGGCAGCAACTAAAGACATTGCCAAATATTAATTTACTTAAAGATTGTCATGTCAGTTTGTTTTGTTTTGGTTTTCCCTTTGTGCACCTCTTTGTTTTCTCCACCAGATGGCGACAGGGGCAAACGGGTGTGCGGTGTGGCTTCTGGTTACCCAGGTGTTTTCCATCAGCGCTAATCACCTGCAGTGTATATATGCTTGCTGCAATCAGTACTCGGAGCCGAGTGTTTGAGATTTGATGGTACCTCTAGCCTCCTGAGCTACAAGTCTATCACAGTGCTCTCCGGCCAAACTAGTTTCTGCGGTGAAACTAATCTCCTGTGTTTTTTTCTCCTCGTTCCCTTCAGGTTCTCTAGGAAAGTCTGGACGCCGTCTGCTCCTGACTTCTCCTGAGAAACTCCTTCCTTGTGACGCCGTGGTTTTTACCCACTGGATGCCCGAACCCTCTGATTACTTCCACGTTGTTCATCTGGATCCTCTAAGCCCTGCTACTGACAGCAGCACCGTTCCTGGAGCCCCACCAACTGCTAAGCCGACCTGTCCGTTTCCCACCGCACACCTCCGTTGCCTCCGGACCCATACTGGAAACAAGATCCCAGCCATTGGCTTCCCTCTCGCTAAATCAACCAACCACAACTGCACAGTAAGAACAGAACCTTTCAACATCAAGTGCTCAGGTTTCCCACCGGCCGTGAACTCACCTGTTACTCTCTCCCTAGTGACTGCATCTGCTGACCAAACTTTTTCCCTCCGGACCTGACTTGGTTCTCACTACTCTGTTCCTCAATTTGCAATAAACCCTTTAACCCTGAAGAGTACTCCTGTCTTGGTGTTCTGCATGTGGGTTCGACAATTTAAAAGAAAATCCATCATGACTGAACACTTGGCCAATCCAAACCCAGCAGACACCATTCAGAAGGCCTTTTTAGATCAACAGACCCTCATTCAGACCCATGAGTCAGCCCTAAAAGAACTCAGTCGTTCTCAAATGGAAATTTCTCAACAACTCGCTGGACTTTCTCAGGTCATTCCCAGTTTCATGGCTCCCAGTCCTCCCCCGGAACCAGCTCCTGTGTCTCTTCCCCCGCAGCCTGAAGTTCAACCCGGAATCCGGCCACCTCCTCCATAGAAGTTCCGTGGTGAGCCGATTAACTGCTGCGGGTTTCTGCTACGGGTAGCAATCGTTTTCAATTTCTCCCCTGGTTTTTCCTGCTATGACGATAAAAAAATAGCTTTTGTTATTTCCCTGCTGAAGGGGCGAGCTCTGCAGTGGGCTCAGGCTCCCAGACCCATCATCCTTCGGAGTATCTTTTGAAGAATTCATATATGAATTTAAACAGGTTTTCAGTTTTGACTCTGACAGATCCAGAGATTGTAGGGAACTTTGGACCTTAAAACAAGGCTATCGTTCAGTTGCGGAATTCTCAATAGATTTCCGTATAAAGGCAGCCGCATCCGGATGGAATCAGACGGCGTTAAGGAGTGCCTACTACCATGCTTTAAGGGACGACATAAAAGATGAAATGGCTACTCGAGACGACTCTACTTCTTTGGACGCCCTCATCGAACTCAGCATCCGTCTGGACCATCATCTACGAGCCCGTAACAAGGAGAAGAACCGTAGAGGTCCTCCAGTTAAGACTCCCGTTCCCGGAGTTCCACCTCTGGCTTCAACTCCTCCACGAGCGGCACTGGAACCAGAACCCATGCAGGTCGGTCGTACCAGGTTAACACCTGACGAGCGGCAACGCAGAGTCACTGGTCGACTTTGTATTTACTGTGGGTCCCCTGGCCATTTTTGGGTTAACTGTCCGGCCCGTTTAAACCTCCAATAACATCGAGAAGGTTGGCGGACCCATCTGTTTCAGAAGAAGACGCTCCTCGTTTAACCTTACCTGCTACCATTTGTTCTCAGACTCAGTCTTGTACCTTCTCAGCCCTCGTTGACTCAGGATGTGAGAGGAATCTAATCGACCACACCCTGATTGAACAGCTCGGGCTGGAGATAGAACCCCTGCCCTTTCCCCTATGTGTCATCGCGCTCGACGGAAGAAAGCTACCCCAGATCACCCACCAGACCAAACCGGTCCGTCTTATCATCTCGGGTAACCATCACGAGACCACTACTTTCTTTGTTTTTTCCTCAGCACATCCACCCATCGTCCTATGTTATCAATGGCTAAAATCTCACAACCCGCATATTAACTGGAAGGACGGAAACATATAGTCTTGGTCGGCCGCCTGTCACTCTTCCTGTCTTCGATCCGCTGTTCCTCCTGGCTCATCCCCGGCAGATCCTCATGAGGCGGATCCCTGCGACTAACCACCAACCCTTCGGAGTATCACGACTTACGCCTTTGTTTAGCACGTCACAGGCTCTGTCTCTTCCACCTCATCGCCCATATGACTGCGCCATTGATCTTTTCCCTAGTGCTCCCCTACCTTTTAGTTGACTCTACAATCTATCTCAACCCGAAAGGGAGACTATGGAGTAGTACATTAAGGATTCTCTAGCGGCTGGTATAATTTGCCCCTCATCTTCTCCATTGGGGCAGGTTTTTTCTTCATAGTAAAAAGGGATGGTTCACTTAGACCATGCATTGACTTTAGAGGTCTGAATAACATCACAGTTAAAAAAAGTATCCTCTGCCTCTTCTCTCCTCAGCGTTCGAGCCAGTGCATGGAGCCACACATTTTACTAAGCTGGACCTGCGAAATGCATATCACCTCCTTCGCATCCGAAAAGGAGATGAGTGGAAAACAGCCTTCAAAACTCCCATAGGCCACTTCAAGTATCTGGTAATGCCCTTCGGTCTCTCAAATGCTCCTGCTTGTTTCCAAGCTTTCGTTAATGACGTTTTAAGAGATTTTCTGAACATCTTCGTTTTCGTCTACTTGGATGACATCTTGATCCATTCCAAATCCCTGGAGGAACACGAGAACCACGTTTGTATGGTTCTACAGAGATTACTTGAAAACAAACTCTTTGTAAAGGCTAAAAAACATTTCTGGGTTTCATCCTAGGGAACGGACAGGTTCGGCCGGACAAAGAAAGATCCGCGCAGTACTGGACTGACCCACTCCGGAAACCCAGAAGCAACTACAAAGGTTCCTTGGCTTTGCAAATTTCTACCTTTGTTTCATCCGTAACTATAGCCAGACAGCTTTACCTCTCACCGCCCTCACTTCTACCAAGATTCCGTTCCGTTGGACCCCGGAGGCAGATGCTGCATTTACTCAGCTTAAAGGCCTCTTCGCCGACGCACCCATTCTCATCCGGCAAGACCCCACAAAGCAGTTTATTCTCGAGGTTGATGCATCGGATTCAGGAGTTGGCGCCGTCCTCTCACAGGTTTCTCAGTCTGACAACAAGACACACCCATGTGCATTCTTTTCCCACAGGCTGTCCCCCGCGGAATGGAACTACGACATTGGAGACCGAGAGATACTAGCCATCAAGCTGACGCTCGAAGAGTGGTGTCACTATCTGGAAGGCACCGAGCATCCCGTACTGGTCTGGACTGATCATAAAAACCTCTCTTACCTTCAGTCCGCCCGTAGACTCAACCCACGTCAGTCCCGATGGTCCTTGTTCTTCTCTCGGTTTAACCTCTCCATCATCAAACCAGACGCTTTCTCTCGTGTTTTTTCCCCGGATGACTCTGATAAATATCCAGCTACCATACTACCCCCCAGCTGCACTGTTGCCTCCATCACCTGGGAGATTGAGGACCTTATCAAACGAGCCCAGTCGTCTGAGTCGACTCCTCCTGCCTGTCCTCCTGGAAAGATCTACATCCCCACATCTGTCCGAGCCTGCTTCCTCCATTGGATCCACGACTCAAAGTTCTCTGCTCACCCTGGTATCAGCCGCACTATCTCCCTCATAAACCGTAAATTCTGGTGGCCTTCCATTCATAAAGATGCCTCTGACTTTGTCCATGCCTGCCCGGTCTGCTCAAGAAACAAATCCTCCAACCAACCACTTTCTGGCCTTTTGCAACCTCTGCCTGTCCCCAGTAGACCTTGGTCCCATATATCCATCGACTTCGTTACCGGCCTGCCACCTTCAAAAGGTTTAACCACAATCCTGAGTATAATTGACCGTTTTTCCAAGGCCTGCCACTTCATCCCACTCTGTAAGTTACCCACTGCGTTCCAGACCGCTCAGCTCCTCATTAAACACGTTTTCCGTCTTCATGGTATCCCCCAGAACATCCTGTCTGACCGTGGTCCTCAGTTCGTCTCCCAGGTATGGAGAAATTTCTGCTCAGCCCTTGATGCCAAAGTTTCTCTCACGTCAGGCTTCCATCCCCAGTCCAACGGGCAAACCGAGAGAAGGAACCACGACCTGGAAACAACCCTCCGGTGTTTCACTTCCTCCAATCCATCCGACTGGCCCCTGTTTCTGCCATGGGTTGAATACGCCCACAACAGTCATGTCTCTGCTGCCACTGGTCTTTCTCCCTTTGAAGCTTCCCTGGGTTATCAGCCTCCACTTCTCCTCCTCAGATGAAAAGGCTATTTCTGTCACCTCTATTCGTCAGCACATTCGCCATTGTCAAAGAGTCTGGTCATCTACAATCCAAAACCTCAATCAAACTGCAGCCCTCAACAAACGCATGGCTGACCGTCGTAGGAAACCCGCTCCCACATACACCCCTGGTCAACAGGTATGGTTATCATCTTGAGGCATCCCACTCAAATCCATGTGCAAAAAACTACCCCCCCGGTTCCTCGACCCGTTCCCCATAGAGTCCATTATCAGTCCTTCTGCTGTCCGACTTCGACTACCTGCATCTCTCCGTGTTCATCCCACCTTCCATGTGTCCCAGATTAAGCCTGTCCAGACCAATGCATTCAGCCTTCCAGCCGAAGCCCCCCCTCCCCCCCGTCACATTGAAGGACATCCCACCTACACAGTTCGCCGGATCGTGGACTCCTGTCGGAAAGGTCGCGGATGGCAGTACCTCGTCGACTGGGATGGTTACGGTCCGGAGGATCGCTCGTGGGTGCCTGGCTCTTTCATCTTGGACCCTTCACTCATTATGGAGTATCACGCATCGCTTCCTTCGTGCTCTTCTAGGCGACAATTGAGGGGGGGGTACTGTCATGATCCTGGCCTGTCAGTTTGTTTTGTTTTGGTTTTCCCTTTGTGCACCTCTTTGTTTTCTCCACCAGATGGCGACAGGGGCAAACGGGTGTGCGGGGTAGCTTCTGGTTACCCAGGTGTTTTCCATCAGCGCTCATCACCTCCAGAGTATACAGGTGCTGGTCATAAAATTAGAATACCATGAAAAAGTAGATTTATTTCAGTAATTGCATTCAAAAGGTGT
>JAUZNJ010033795.1:0-13002 GCA_034780135.1 Jordanella pulchra | reverse complement strand
CTATCTATCTATCTATCTATCTATCTATCTATCTATCTATCTATCTATCTATCTATCTATCTATCTATCTATCTTGTGAAAGCAGAGCAAAGTTTGTTTTTTTTCTGTTAGCATACTTTACAAACTGTTGAAATGTTGGAAATATAGCAGAGAGTAAGACTTGATTAAAATTACCAGTGGTCGTCGCAAACATGAAGCTGTTATGTCTGTAGCTTGGTAACAACTGAGCTGATGAGATTAAAAGCAATATTGGTAGTAGCTAATTGTGCAGTGTAAAAGATTGCTTAAAAAACACGACTGAACTCTGGATAAATAATGAAGGGGCAAATGATTACTGTTAACAGTTCAATATATGGACTGCGGAGATGAAACTTCGCCATTGACGCCGTTGCTTGTTTACAAGCAGTGCAAATGAACTCTCTTTGCTTTTGCAACTCTTCTGTCAGTTAGCATGGTTAAAAAGCCCAGCAGAGAGACGCTGGAGTTGGGAAAATAACCAAGCTGGCTTTTTTCAGTGAAACACATAAAACTGCAGTCCTCAGATTTGGCTAGGTCCTGGCTCATAGGTCATCAAATTTATTTCCCAATGATTTCATGTTCTACATATTAACTAATGGAAAGGATAGCTTGAATTTTTGTCCTTCCTCAATCTTCTTACTAGTGCTCTGCATCCTCAGTGCCATCTTTTCAGTGTATTTAGGGATGTAATTAAAGTTTTATAGCTTTTAAAAAGATATCAGCAAAAATCCATCCAGCTGCACAGATTCCAACACAATAAAATGGTCTCAGTTAAAATTTATCGAATGTAGATCTTTTTTTTTTGTCAGGTAACATTTGATTCCTCTCTAAAAAGAGTCAAATTAATTTAGAGAAATTTAAATAAAGTTATAGAACTTTGTTTTATAGTAACAGAGGAATTTAAAGTTCTTTTCAAAAGAATATATCAGAATCAAACAACCAGAGCAGCAACAACATGCAGCCACATTGAAAAGTCTCAACTATCAAAAATATAATAATAAAGTGTTAAAGTTTTATTATGATAAAAGTGCAATAATAAAAATACATATTCTATTTTCTAAGGGCATGTCATCCACCCAAGTGATTATGGGAAAAGCTCTTTAAAATATATTTAAAAAATAGAAAAACATATATTAGTCATTTTTAAGAAGACTGAACTAATTTGTTTTCATACATAAGGACTGTGGAAAACTCAATTTACTATAGGTGGCCGTCTGTTATAAAATCAAGTCCAGAACAAAGGAGAGGTAAAGAAGACAAATCACGATTTAAGCAAAAATAAAATTATTGCTTTGGTTTTTTGTGTGCGGAAATTTAATCTACTCTTCTTTCTGAATTAAATTTGCGGCAAATTAGTTTAGGCATATTTTAAACTGAAATAAATCCAGTTAAATTCCTAATCTTACTACACTTCATTAATCCTCTTTTATCTCTTGCCATCATATATCTTTATTTAATAGATCCAACAGAGACAAACAACGTGACGGCAGGGAATGAGATGGATGAGATGAATCAAAATGATTCAACACAGGTGCCCTCATGGATCAGAACCAGTTCATAGTTGGCTGCAGGAACAACCCAGATGGAGCATATTTCAAATTAAAGTCAAGTTGAATTGTACCATCAAAAATTGTTCGTCATATGAAAAAGAGATTTATTTTAGCATTTCTACACAAAATTGCTCATTCTGATGCGCAAAAGAAGTTGATATTTGTACTTTTTTTTCGTTTACTGATATGGAAATGAATCTGTTTTTTTTTTTTCTTATTTAATTGCTTTATATTTTGATGTACTCTATGTATATTTGCTGTAGTTTCATTGACTTTTTAAACAAGAAATGTTAATCACTTAAAGGAGAGGCTCATAGCTACGAGGATCTCCTGACCTGGGCCTTTGCCCGGTAAGCCTGTTTATAATCCTTTCATGCCGGCAACAATTTTCTCAGTCAGGATGATGCTTGTTGGCATACAGTCTGCTTACTGGTCATTTAGTGCATGTTTTTTCCCTACAATAAATTGCCCGTCTGCCTGGCTGGCATTAGTCCAACTCACACAGCCTGCATGTCAGATGAACCCTTCTCTGTAGTGAAGAGAATTTCATCTCCTCTCCTGGATCCGGATCATTTTGCTGATTTCACTAACAGAGCTTGAAAAGGCCTGTACTGTGTTCCATTGGTTCCATGAAGCCAGTGTTTCCAAGTTCCCAGCAGTGGTGGATATGAATATCTGTCATAATGGCTCATTGCCTAGGGCGCCACTCCACCAGTGGCAGCACATGAAGGTGGTAGAAGGAAGTTGCCATTTACACACCAAACATACGTTTTTACATGTACAGTCAATGCGGGCAGAGCCGCGTCAGTGTTTAGTAAGATAAAAGAGATAGATTTGATCTCTAAATTTGAGGACTGAGTTCCTGTATGTTTAAGATGTGTCCCTGCTTAAATATCTAAATGGTGGTGGAAATATCTTCTAACAGATATTTGTTATCGATCCGTTGATATAAATCATGTGTCCTGAAGGAGAAACATAAAAAGTATAATGTTCAGAATAGTTTTCATTGAAAGATTGGAATTTGGCACTATTATATGGTGACTCTAACAATGAAAAGTGTCTTTTTTTAGTTTTTTGGTAGAAATTTAGTTATTTTTTTAATTGCTTAAAGAAAAAAAATCATTTCAATATAGGAAACTTTGGAGGAGGGGGGAGACTTAAAGGAGCACTGTCTATGTAAGAACTGGCAGTGGTTAAAAATCAGAAAGATAATCTAGAATGGCTTGTTTTTAGACGTCACATTTAATTTTAAGAATTAGGGGCTTTTTGCTAACCCCCTAACTAAATATCCAATATGGCTGCCATAAGTAATAAGAGGACTGTGTGCTTATCTGCAGTTGTGATGTTTTGTAAGAAAATAATCTGTTGATCAAAGAAAAGAATTTGTTGCTCAGGCCACCTAACCCCTCCCCATTAATGTAACACTCGGTAACTGAAGTGTTTCTGCACAATTCGAATGGTACTAAATAACTATTAATATGCTATTACCTGGTATTGCTAATTTGCACTTTGGCTGTTTAACACGAAATGTCCCATGATAGAAGACTACTTTTTGCATAAATAAAAAGTAGGTAATGAGGTGTTCTCTGTTTGTTCTCAGAAGGTGATTTTTCTTGATTCACTGTCAGTAAAAGCAACCCCATCAACTCATCAAACTACAAGGGTATAACATGGCAAGGGACAAAAGGTAACAAGTTGATACAAAATGGTGAAAGGGAGAGCAAAATGGCAAGATTGGGAGCCTATTGCAAACCATTCATTGTTAGATTATGGTTTACTATGAAATACATTGTTTTAAATGCATAAAGTGCATGCAATTAGGTGATGCTGAGAGATACATCTGATACAAATATGATGATATATAATTCATCCCTATAATTTATGGGAAAAAAAGCTCAGCTAAAAATAAGTAAATAATAAATAATATTATAATATTGTGCATAATGTACAATTTGACCCTGGGCAAAATTTAAGTTAGTTTACAAAATACATCAGATGTGCTTTGGTTGCTGCCTGCTTGGCTTATAAAGTGGGGTTCAAATTTGAGCTTTTCTTTGTATTTCATTCACATTTACTCAGATCTGGAGAAAAACGTTACCAACCAAATAAAAAAAAAACAGCTTGAGAGTCAGTTCCCATCTCATCGGAACCGGCACAACGAGCTTGTTCTTGTCGAGCGACACATCCATGCTGCAGCTCCACCCGTGACCAGCAGGTGGAGCTGTAGCAGCGCTGCTGTTCCGTGAGGCGCTGGTGTCTCCACTTTGTCCGTGATCCTGACGTATTTCCTGGGGCTTGTGCCGACCACTCAGTGGTACACCGGAGGGGTATCATGACTGTTTATAATCAGCAGTTGTCTTTAACGCGTTCTTCAGTCGTTTCGCCGTGTCGTCGTCGGATTTAACACTACAGTGTGAGACAATAAGCCACAGGATCGAGCAGGATGTAAAGGAAACTGGTAAGTTTAGCCCTTGGTAAGTTTACCGTCTGCTTTAGCTTGTTGTATCTGACTTGTTCTGGTCGGGCTGCCGACTTTCACCGAACCAACCGCTCCTGTACTAACGAAAGCTTGACACATTGGACCAGGAAAGGGTTATCGACTACGCTGTCAGATTATTTTCCTCTCCTAAAGCGGAGAACACACATAAAAAAACAGGAGTCTGCGTCGACTGCACCGTGTCCCGGTTTCTGTGGTTGTTCCCGTGGAAAGCAGTGGGTGTAAAAAAAACTCCCGATCGGCGCTGTTATATCGGGTTGTGTCCCAAAATAATACACGTAACGATCGTTAGAAGTATATAAGAAAAAAGGGGGAGGCACCGGTGAAAAAAGCAGTGTGTCGTCAAGTTTGCGTTAATCACACAGCGCTACATTCTCAGACATATTTGTCAAGCGGAGGAGTCATCATCACCATCCTCATCATCATCGGATCAGCTCCAGCCAAAGATCCGAGCCAAACTGTGACTACGTGTTGTTGTCGCGGATTGAACGACGGAGGTGAGTCAAACCCACGGAGAACTTACAACAGAGAGACAGATTAAAAGCCGCTTACTCCGTCTGGTAGACATTGATATTTCAAGTTTAGCTCAGCTCTTAGCAGACTTTTTAACCGCTCTTTATGTTTCGGTGCACGATTGTTTCATTTTAAGGCAACTTTTTAAAATTAAGAATATAAATCTGCCTTGCTTTATATCGATAAGATGTGGTTATATGTTAGGACTTTAGTTCCTGGTGATGTGTTTGTGTTGTGGCTGCATTGGGACATTATTTAAAGTGACCTCCATGTTGTTGTTGCGTTGTTTATGTCTGTTTATCTGCAGCTTTGCGCTGTAATTATATCTCTCTGGTTTGGCAATATTAAGCTGGAGATCATTTCTGGATAAACGCAGAAGCAAAGCTGTGAAACTCAGTGCAGGCAGCGACATGCTGTAGATGAAAAACAAAACGAAACAGTCGACAAAAACGCACATATTGACAGTAAATAATCGGCTTTAAACAAAGCACCAGACTCTCCGTTTAAATAAAAACATGTCATCATTTTTTTATTCTATTTTTATTTAATTTAAAATATGTAATTGATGTTATTTTAAGAAGTTTTCTTCTTTGTAGGGTAACTAGGAGACAACGAAGCTTGTTTAATAGTTCAGCTGTCTGCTGCTGTAGCCAGTCTGAAGTCTGCTTCATAACCTGTGTTCAGCCCCGAAATCATTTTGTTATCCTGATAGTGATCACACTTTAGATTTGTTTTGTATGTCCAGACTTGTCCTTGTTGTAGAAGAAAAAAAAAGTGTTGTTGCAGTCTTTTCAGCCAGCTGACCAGCAGTGCTTAACAGGGGATAAGGCGAGGGATGCCGTTTGTCCTGTGCGACCAGTGCTGAGCAATGAAAATTTAACTCGTATGTTTATTTTGTAATGTTTGTAACTATTCTTCTTCGAAAGGCAGACAGTTCCACCATCGGGCTTTTATTTTGAGTCAGTAATTTTCTATGTCAGATCTGTTTAAAATGATTACAAACTTTTTAAGGAGAGCAAACAGAAAGGTGGCATTAGGTTTTCCATTTTTTTATTAATAGGTTTAACATTTACTCTTTTTTTTTATTGATTTATTTTATAAAAATAATGCTTATCCTTAGCTGTTGATGCTCTTGATTTGTTTTTCATGTAGTTTTTCTTCCTAGTGTCTTAGAGCTTTATGTGCACATAGTCAACATTTCCAAAACCTCAGCGGCATCTTCTTTTAAAAACCTCTCCGATCCAAAATACATTTTATCGTTGTCTTTAATCAGACATGTTTGACAAAAAGAAGCAGAGCTACTCTTTTCCCTTCTTAGCAACGATGTGCCTGTTGCGGCCCCTCCAGGGGCTTTCTGCAACATAAATACAAACAAGTATCTTCTGAGTTGTGCTCCTGTCACTTCTGATCATGCCTTTCTGGAAGTAATTTGGATCCACATCAGCTGCTTCCCAACATCTAACTGCTTTTTATGTCCTAATTCCACTGAGCATTTTTGACACTCTGCAAACGCCAGCTTAATGACAGCCATCTTCCATTTCAGATTAACTTTTTATTGTTTGGCAGACAGTCTAGTTGAACTCAAAAGACCTCCCACTGCGGCTGTGCTTTAAAATGACCCCAGTTTGCAGAACCTGCTGCTGTGCACTGCTGCTTAGCTGGTTGAAAGAAGGCTTGTAAACTTGTCGGATTGCTTGCAAGACGGACTACTTTGAAGCCAATGATTTCAGTGATGATCCATTGTTTAGGAAGCTATTAACCTGCTTATACCATTTTTTGTTGAAGACCAGAGCAGCAAACTGTACTCTTTCCCCGTAAACACTTGATCTGAACTGTTAAATCTAGCTGCTTTATTATAAAAAACATATTATGAAAACATGGAATATTATGGGGATGAAACCAGTTCTCTATAGACCTGAAATTTTTTTCTCTCATCTTTTATTTATTCCAATAGAAATAATGCAAACCCCAAACTGTAGTTTTGCTGTAACATCTCAGCCACTGATTATCTCTTATTAGATGTTGGCATCAAGGGCACGAAGCTCCATCCAGGTAAACAAATGCATTATTAGCATAAGGTGGAATCATTAACCTGGTTCCACATATTCCTTTATTTTTCTTTTGTTAATTGCAGCTTTTTTACACATTCAAACTGAGCTGATCATCACTCAATCAATGGATTGTGCAGCTTTGATTAAAACTGCATATTTTTTTAAAGTATTGTGTTGTCACTTTGTTTTTTTTTTAATCCAATCAATTGGCTCACCTCTTTAGTTTCTCCTAAATGTTCAGATGCTTTCTGTTGAACTGTAAAACTTCTACTTTGATCAAAAGTGCATTTTTAACCTTTTCCTGCAGCCAATTAAGGCTTTTTCAACTAAAAATAGCAGCTCCTCTGGTTATGTGGGTTCATAATGCTAATTATGAACTGACTTGCCCTGAGTAAATAAACAGCTCATTTGTATGTGTCTTCAATAAACAAACCACCATTTTCACATGAACTAATATACTTGCTGTCCATCTTATATTTATTTATTTGTTATGTTCATAATTCACCCCTCGGCTGCACTCTCAGCCCGTTATCTCTCCGACCGCGCAGAGCAGAGTTTGTATGCGTGTCGAGGTGAGAAATTGCGGATTCGAAAATACTTGTAAAAGGTCATGTCGGTTAAACTCACTAGAGTTTTTTTTTTTAAATATTTTATCTCGTTAGAACATAAACAATAAACCACTGAGATGGAAAAAAAAACAACAACATCTTTCTTAGAAAAAGAAATAAGTTATGAGTTTGGTAATGAGGTCAGATTTTATGCCTTTGGGGTTTAATGATTCTTGGCCAATTATAATGTAGTTTTACATTATGACCTGCAGTTTACTGTAGGGATCTTGAAGAAGCCGCGCGGAGCGGTGGGGGTTTCTAGCCTGACGTTGAAGAAACTGAGTGGTTGGACGCTGGGATGAGGTCACAGTCGTCTGCACTTAAATGTCAGCGTGTGTCTAAAAAGTCAAACAAAAGCCTCGGGGAACATTCACACTCTGTTTGCTTGCGGCATCAAAGGACAGAGGACAAAACCGAGTGAGTTATACCAGCACACTCTTCTGTAGATTTACCTCACTAGTTTTTATTTATTCTATTTCTATATATTTAAAGTTTTCAGAGCAGCTAGTTTGATCAGCAGTTTTAATGCTCCATTCTTTTCATATTTTGTTGTGTTCCTTACTTGCGTCTGTTGTGAAGGTATTTATAGAATGAAATGAAGGCTTGGATTAGCAGCTCGTCTTTCCGGGTCAGAAACAGGTTGGTCTTTTTTGGCCTGTGTTGATGGTTGCTTAATAACAAACTGAAAGAAATTTGCATCACAGTTTAAGACATTAAGCCTGAGATGAGTCTCAGGGTGTCTTCAGGAGTCTGTTGTAATGCCTTTTAATCTGTTTGTTTTGTTTGGAAAATGGTGGAAATGTTTCCTTCAGTTGCATCAAACTCAGTGAGGTGACTAGTACCTGCTGTTATGAGTTATCTGTAGGAGGTCTGTGTCGGTAAAGAAGTCCGATCAGATCAGCTGTTGCTACAATGTGTGTTAACACATGCTGGGCCTGTTTAGCAAGCAGGGCCAGATAAGCTACATACTAGCTTTACGCCATTATTCAGTACATTTTGTTCACTCAGTTAGGATTCTTTTACATTAAAATCATTCAAACTTGTTCTGTTCTTTAGTGGAATATTTCAGAGTTAATCTTAAATAAATGGTTTGACCAGAACCAGTTTTATTCTGGTTTTTATTCCAGCTGATTGGTTTTGGTAAATAACTGGCAGGTCAAAAACTGAACATTTTACATGTTTCCTGTTCACTGGATGCATGAAAACCAAGAACTGTCACTCTTTTTTTTCCCTCATCTTTAATTTCTAGCTTATAAACACATCAACCGACTGCAAGTCCTTCTGTTGGACTATGATGCATTAAGCTGGAGGATGTTTTAGCTCCTTCTTTCTTAGGAGGATTCAGAGGTTCTACTTTTGCGTCTTAATTGCGTCTTAAAATTTCCCAAACGAATAAGAAAAATTTCCATGTCCTCATTAGCAAGGCAGATTTTAGATTTAATTAGATTTTTATTTTTATCAGCCAGGTAAAATCCTGATCGGAGCTTAAATATGTTGCAAAATATTTTAGGAGATGTGAAACTCTTACTTCAATGAATGGTAGATCTTATAACTCCTACATGAAAACGTTTTTTCTGTTTCAATCTGTAATAACGGGGAGCAGAAGTACTATTTATTTATTTATTTTATTTATTTTTTTCTTCACAAGGAGAGAAAAACGAACAGTTGCCTCTAAACGCATTACTCTTTCATTGCAACATATCATCATGGGAAATCTCGGGGATCCTGTTTGTTCTTCCTGAGGCTAACACAATGGCTTACACTAGAGAAGTCACTATATTGCTTATAACACCTGGGGGGGGGGGCGGAAAAGGTGAGATTCCCGGCCCCACCACAGACACCATAGGAGATCTCATATATCTGCTCTGGGAGGGAAAGAAACGCACAATAGGAGCTTTGTGTTCAGTGAGGTCTAGTCCATTCGGTGGCACAACAGAGTTAGCATGAAGGATAATGGTCTGTTCACACAATATCAGCAGTTAAACAACAAGCTTAGATTTGTGTCTTGCAACAATCTGGTTGCAGAAAACCTAAAATGAGGAGTCCAGTGTTTCTACGTTTGGTCAGAGTTGGATATTTTTCAGCAGAATGGAAGCACAAAAATGTCCAATTCTTTGTGAGAAATTTCTCTCCCCGCTGCTTTTTATGTGCTGTCCTTGGCTGCAGCCGTTCAGTGGCTGCCACTGCTGCCTCAGGCGCTCCCCCTCTAGAGGCTGCTTCACTACCTACTAAAACAGACTCTGTTATCCCTCAGCATCCAGGGTGTGGTCCCGTTTTCCAACCACACTTCTCCACCTCTGCCGCGCGCTACCTAAGCATTTTCTTCTTTTGCAGCCTCTGTCGACTGGAACCTCCCGTGGGGAAATAAAGACTAAATCTGCTGCCGTGTGCCTGACCGCAGCATCGGGTCCGCTGCCGCTCGCTGCAGCGTGTGGGATTGTTAAATACCCGTTCTAAACTCTGGGCTTTTTTTCCCCCAATAGCCCCTCAAAGCTGCTATCAGGGAAGTTTAGATGGTTTTTCTTCTATTTGCTTTAAAGCAAATGAGGACGTAAAAACAGTCGGCTAGATTAGGAACTATGTTGCTTCCTAGTTACATGTTCATATATTGAATTAGTAAATGGTTCGTTTTGGAAAAAAATATTTCCTTATAGGCAGATAAGAAAAATATTGTAATCTGAATAAAATGAACAGTGTTATAACTTGAATTTACGTCCACTCTGTCTGTTTTTTTTATGTTACCTGTACTTGGATCGGTTTATATTTTTTATATCATACAGTTTAAACAGAAGAAAATCTTTGTTTCTTTTTTTCTCAGATTTAACCCAGACCACTTTTGTTGTACCCCTAAATGGGATTTGTTATGTTTTCCGCACTTGATCCACTATTAATTTTACATTATTGTGTGGGACTCACTCAGGAAGGTTTGGGATTAAATGTTGCTTCATTTTGCTTTTCAGAGTTTTGGGGTTTTAACTGTCTGAGCACAACATTGTTAATTACATGTAAATTACAATGAAAAACAGTTTTTATTCTTTTTGGAAAGTTGCCTTCAAAATAAGTCTAAGCAAAGTTGTTTTGTATGAACAACACACACTCACCTCGTGTACGCTGCATGTTATGTTCATGTCTTTTCCTTTAGCTGTTTGCAATGGAGCCTAACAGCAGTCGCATTAGAACTGTAGCTTAAACAACATCAAAATAAACTAAAAATAATGATAAAAAAAATTCAACTTGAGCCTTAAAACCTACAGAATGGACCCATGGACATGTTTGTCCTTATTGTTGCCTATTTCTACTATAGTTTATAAGATATTCTAGTGTAAAATCACTATGAAACCATGAATTTTATTAAACTGTGTTTTGTTCCTTGCTAGTAGTTTTCTCTGCCCCTCAGGTTGTAATGTAAGGTTAGAAATGTTGTGTCTAAAGCTGTAACCTTGTGGGTTAATTTTTGTCGCTGCATGGCTTCCTCTCTTCTTTGGTTTCTCTCCAGGTGAGCTGCGACTCTCGCTGCCTTTGACTTCCTGTCCACCTGCATGTGCTGTGAGCAGCCTCGACCTGTTGGAGAGCTGCCGTGCTCGGTGACTGTGCTGCTTTAGGAGAACCCATGGCTTCTGGCCCCCCGTCTTCCTCCATAGGCCACAGGCTCAGGCTGCTGGAGCTGCTCGTCGGAGCTGCGTTTGTGCTGCTGGTGTCCGGACTGGGATCGGCTCTGGGTCAGAAGGTCTACACCAACACATGGGCGGTCCACATACCTGGAGGTCCGGAGGAGGCCGACCGAATCGCCAGGAAACATGGTTTCATAAATCATGGTCATGTAAGTAGTTTGCTGCTTTTTTTTAATTGGCGGGGGGGGGTCAGAGGGCTTAGGTTAGCTTCTAGGACCAGGTTTTGACTATGCAAATAGAGGACACAGGATCCTATTACTGTGTGGCTAACATCAGCCTCTGTTTGCCATCATCATTTTCCAAAGAGCCTTCTCTGCTCTTTCAAAACCTCTTTGAAATATTTATTCATGATTTTTTTCATTATTTATGCTCTTTTTTTTTTGGCTCGGCTGTGTGGGAGGACAGCACAGTAACACTCTGCCTTTCTGTGTTGACTCCAGTTATACTTTCAGTCACACAAACCATGAAATGTTGCCATAGTACTTATGACCCCCCCCCCCCCAGCCATTTTGTGTTTGCATTGAAGTCACCCTGCATTGACGTTTCTGTGCAGGTGCTTCATTGTTGTGAGAAGGATATCTTTTCCAGGTGTGTCGCTGATCTTTGTGTTGGAGGGTTCAGGGTTTTCTTCTAATGCACGTCTTTCACAAGAATAGGTGTGTTCTCAGCTTGTTGTTGTTGTTTTAGTGCTTTTGAATGTGAGAAAAGCTCTCAGGTGAACAGGTTAGACTGTAAGTACATCTGGGGTTGGATTAAAAACACAAAAACAAAACAGAATCTATCAAATTCAGGATTAAAACATCAATTTTTTTAATTTCTTCTTTGTTTTCAACAGTTTGTATCATAACACCATGACCTCCTGGTCTTATGGGAATTATTGTAATTCATCCACATTAGAGGATTTCCAAGCATGGATGGTGTGTTTAGGGTCATGCCACAGCGTTTCTGTCAGATTTCATCTGAAAGCTTCATTTTGTCTTTTTTTTGGAGCCATTAGGATGTTGACTCGTTCTCCTGCTCCACACACACTGTCCCTTTAAGCTTCAGGATGTTCTAGTAGAGAGTTAGGTTTTCTAGAAATGGTCGCCATAACGTAGCAGACTGTTGGTTTTATTTTATTTTCCTGAATAGCTGTTCTTAATCTTGAGGAATATCCATATTTTTTGACTGTCTTAGATGGACCAGCAGATGTTTTATTTCTTTATTTTTTTCTAATTCTTGCCCCATCTGTTTATATTTGAATTATTTCTGACCTTGTTTGCGGCTCTGCTGGGCTTTAGCTGTTGTTCTTGGTTCTGTTATGACTTTCTGGATCAGTTGTAGATGAACTCCTGGAGTAATGTTGGTAAAATAGACACTAACAGAAAGGTTCATCTCTCCAGTTGTTAATATTGGCTCTTGCTGTGCTTCACTAGAGCTTGTTTGGTGTTTTAGTTAAAGAGTTTAAATCAGTACAAGTCTGTGAGTGGTTCAATGAATCACTTTCTTAAAAAGTATAAAATATGTGTTTTTGTGTTATTTTCAGAAGGTCTTTAGAGTGGCCGTGGTTTTTTGGGCTCAGCTGGTGAAATTAGTGAGAATCTTTTCTGTCTGCGTCAGTGACCTTTTCCTCCTTTATGAC
Source organism: Jordanella pulchra (assembly GCA_034780135.1). Taxonomy (NCBI): domain Eukaryota; kingdom Metazoa; phylum Chordata; class Actinopteri; order Cyprinodontiformes; family Cyprinodontidae; genus Jordanella; species Jordanella pulchra. The sequence continues at coordinate 473 of JAUZNJ010033795.1, read as the reverse complement.
TTCCTGTTGGGCTCCAGTGGAAGCCGATCAGCCGTGTTATCATCTCCTATTATCTGCTCCTCCCTTTAAAAACAAATGTTGGGGTAAATTAGTCTAGCCTTCAGGCAGATCTTAGAAGATATATATATATGTTTTGTTGTCATCTCTCTTGGAAACTGCCGATGATCCAATCTGTGGCTGCACCGAACCAACAGATATTTAGCTCATAATGAAAAATGTCATTTTGGTTTGTGTGAGAACAGATCTGTCTTTACTTATTAACAAACACACTACGATTTCATTTCATCTCATCGTAGTTTTTACTTCCCCTTTCAAGTATTACCGCATGTTTTGAAGCCATACTCTGCTGATTGCACCAAACGGTCTTTATTAGTTAAACCTCAATGCGCAACTTGAAGCTTTTTCTTCTTATCCATAATTTTTACTCCCCTCTGTTTTGTTTTTTTACAGGATTTAGATGTGGTAACTGAGAG
>JAUZNJ010033794.1:3806-30716 GCA_034780135.1 Jordanella pulchra | reverse complement strand
ACGTTTTACCTCCTGTTCTTCAGGTTGTTGAGTAAAGTCTCACCTATTCAGGGCCTGAGGGCTGTCGTCAAGGAGACGGGCAGCCAGCAGCTCCTAGAGGTGGGAAGGTTGGACCTCAGTGGATCCGGTGAGTTAAAAGCTTTAGCATCCTTACCAGTCTGTTGTCTTTGTTCAGATCTGGGACCGTCATGGCCTCAGGAAATGTCTCAACCTGTCCGCCCTGAACATCCACGGCAGAGTTTACGATGACAGTAAGAAACCCGACTGAGCATCATCGGGGAATCTGATGCCTGAACACGCTCCTCATGTCTCTCTGTTGTTCTTTGTGTGTTTCCAGCTCAGTTCGGCTGCCTGTCCTGGTCGGACTGTGAGACCAAGCTGCTGTATGTAGCTGAGAGCAGCCGGAGCTCATCAGTAGAACCTGGAGAATCCATGAGCAGAAAGGTTAAAACCCATTAACAGAAACATAATCTGATAATTAGGGGCTTATTGTATGGAGACATTTCTGTACCCAAACAGGACAGGAGTGTGTTCTGTGAGGACTGGGGGGAGGCTCTGACCAGTAAGAGTGTCCCGGTGCTCTGTGTGGTGGATTTGCATCATGGTGCAGTCCGAGTTCTGCAGGGCGTCCCGCCGGACGTCTCACCTGGACAGGTGACCTCAAACCTTCATTAGTGATCCTTTTCATCCTTTAAACTTTATGGTTTCTGGGTAAGAAGGCTGTTGGTCATTATCTCTCCAGGCTCTGTGGGCTCCCGGCGCTCACTCTATGTTCTTTGTCGGATGGTACCACGAACCTTTCAGACTTGGACTGAAGTTCTGCTCCAATCGCAGGTTTCAGGCTTTACTTTACTCACTTAGCCTAAAGCAGCATGACAAATGAAAGCAGAAATGGAAAATGAACCTGCTATGTCTTAATAACCAATCCTGACATGTTTTTTAAATATTTAATGTTTAAACATATATGAATGTCCCAACTGATCGTTTTCTTTAATATTTGTTTTAGATGTAATCATTAGAAGAAACACCCCAGAAGTCTGCTGACTGTCATATTTTGCTAAAATCCTGAGGTGTTGTTGGTGAACTCTTGTCCTCTGGGTCTTTATGTCATGAATCTCTTCTGATTCTTAGTTTATGGTCAACTTTGCTCAAATTTCACACAGTTTTTAATCCACTTTTGTCATTTAATTAAAAAAACAATATCCTCAGATCTGAATTTACTCCATCTGTCCCCAAACATGCAGCTTTTTGAAGCTGAACAACCCATATCGATGAACACTGCTTACTTTGTAAAACCCAGATGATTTTTTTTGTTACTCAGACAATTTAATGATTTAGATTTCATGGATCTGTTTGTGCTCAGCCTCATTGTAGCTGATGCCTGTTTAAAAATCCACTTTTTTTTTGTTTTTCCTACTAAGAAAAGCAGTTATGGTACAGAGAAAAAGAGACATGACGTGTTTTTTTTAAATTGTAATCCTGTCCGGAATATATCATGGTTAGATTAGGTGATTAAAATGTTGAAGTCTAAATGTAGGTCGACCACATTTTTGAAATCCATCAAAAGACATTTTGTTGGTTAATAAACATTAAGCGGATTCTGTCCTTTTCAATATCTGAAAATGTTTTAGTTCGACTGTTTTTGGATAAAAGGTTTATATGATGGCTTCTAACAGACACTCGGCTCCAACGTTGTCTCACCGTTGTTTCCTTTTTCTTTCTTGCTCATGTTTCAGGTCGGCTCTCTTCAGACTCAGCTTGGATGGACGCTGTGGTGAGACCTCTACCTCTGTGCCTCTATTAATCTAATGGGATCATCAGACACTCCTCCATGCTGTACACCCTCCTCTCTCCTGTCCCAGAATGCTTATCAGGGGACAATGTCTCAGTGTCCTGTCCCAGGCTGAGTCCAGATGGGTCCACGTTGATCTTCCTTCAGGGCAGAGTGTTTGGGCCTCACAACCAGTGCCACAGTGTGCAGCAGGTATGCTGTGTGTTTTGTTTAGCACTTTGTACATATTTTCCATCTGTTTATGGTTAAATGTTAACCCTGCACAGTTGGACCTGAAGAGCTGGAAGACTTGGACCATGCTGGATGTTGTCAGCAGACCCCAGGCTGGTAGGTTAAAGGTCCTTCTGGACACACAGTCACTCATTCGCTCCGCCACATTGGAAAGGTTTTTTTAAATGGATTAATGGTTTGATGGTTTCAGGTGAGTTTGCAGGAGTGTATGAAGCTCTGCCGTCCCACTGCTGGTCTGCAGATGGTCAGAAAGTTGTGTTTAGCAGCGCCGTTAGAAACTGGAAGGTAACTCTTCTGTTCATCTACGGCTCAGAAGCAGATAGTTGTATTCCTTTGTAAATGAATCTAGCTTTGTTTCTGTGTTTGAGTTTTGGCTGATCCGTCACTGTGCTCATCTGTCTCTCCTGTCAGGATGTCTTCATGGTGGACAGAAGAACAAAGAAAGTCACTTCCCTCTCTGATAGTAAGAGTCCCTGCCCTCCTCCTCCCCCTCCCCCTCCCCACTCTCTTTCTTTTATTTTCCCCCCTCCTCCTTCCGTGCCTCCCACTCCTTTCCTTCCTCCCCCTCCATCCCCATATTGGTCTTTTTATTCACCTCCTCCTCCACCTACTCCGCTGTCTCCCGATCTTCCACCTCCTCCTTCTCCCTTTGTCCAAAATTCAGCTCCTCCTCTTCTTGCTGAGTCTTACTTTCCAAATCCTCCTGCCTCATCATCTCATCTTCATCACGAACACCAGAGAGAGCTGGAAGGTATGGCAAGACATTTAAAAAAAAAAAACCCTAAGAAAAATTGGATATTTCTTAATAAAATCCCTGCTGAGTAAAGAAATACCACAAAGTATTCAAACCCCTTGAATCTTTCCATGTTTTGCAGCTACAAAATTCAGTGTATTTTTGATATGTTGCTTGATAGAGTAACACAAAGTTGCATAGACATGTTTAAAGAAAGGCAAGGCAAGTTTGTACAGCACAAATTGAAAGTACTTCACATTAATTAAACAATCAAATAGAAGAAAAGTAAAAGCAAATAGAAATAGGAACATGAGAAAAGCAGGTAGTATAAAAGTTGGACCATAAACTTAAACTAATAATACCTTAGATAACAGTCGATTAATAGTCCCCTGCTGACATTATTATGTATGATGCCAACAGGACAATCATTAGTCCTGCACTCAAAGAAGGTGTCCTTTTTAAAAGAGTGTGTCTAGTTGATCAAAATTATCTAGTAAACAAAGAAAACAAATAATGATTCTACTTGTGGAAAGAGATGCTCGCTTTAAATGAGACCGAAATTACTTGTATTCACATGCATGCAGAACTTTATTTACAGTACACAACTAATGCTGCATTTCATGCCTGAATACAGCAAACCCAGGATGAAACATGCTGTCAGGGGGAACTTTCAAAGTTTTTTATGAGGAGGTTTGTTTGTGAAAAAGATTTGTCTTTTTTTGCCTCTTTGCAAATTAAGTCCACACCTGTTTCTGTCATCCTTTCCTCCATGTTGAAAGGTGATGTTCATATGTTCCTTCATAATGCAAACAATTAGATTAACCCACTGAGACGCTGTACTGATCCACCTGCAGACGTGGGTACGCACCGGCGCAGCAGGGGTGCTGCGTGTCTAAAAAAAAACCCAAACACTGATCAGTAGCTTCTACAGACCCACCGTTTGGGAATCCTTCCTTACCTGGACGCCCCATCCCTGCCTGCAAAGGTTGCTCTCTGTCTGCTAGCAGGGTCGGTAGCGCATGTCTTCACCTGCCTGCAAGCACTCAGTGTAATTCTGAGTTGATGAGTCTGAAGGACGTGGGGTTTTCTCACATATATGTGCAAATAAGGAGGTAAATGCATTTAAAAACACAGTTTCCGTGGCCGTTACTTGCATTAGAATTCAACCGATCTGATTATAGTGTCATTTTGACAACTTTCAGAGTAACCAATTCATTTTAGCCCTGAACACACCATCACAGCATAAAGCGCTGTCACCCAAAAGTCACCGTCTTCTGTTTTATTGTTTGAGACATAAAGGTGGAAATTAAAGCCTAAGTTGTTAAGGTGTTGTTTCGTACTCAGATTTTTCAGTATCTGAATCTCCTGCTTGGTTTAAAAATGGCCGCCGTCTCTTTCCCTCTGCTCTGTTTCTCCTCCTTTCCACCTCTCAGCTGCAGACCTCTCCGATCTCTCGAAGGTTTACGGCAGCTGGAAGCTGCTAACGGTCCAAAGAGATCTGATGGTTGTCTGCTGCTCCAGCCCCAGCTCCCCTCCCACGCTGGTAAGACCGACTACGGACATCCAGACCTTGGTCAGTTACTGTCTAACGTGTCTCTAAACAAGATGGATGAGCTTTCTGGGGCTTTTCTGTGTTGTGTTTCGGTGTTCAGAGGGTGGGATTCCTCCCATCGACAGACTGTGAGACTGTGACCTGGAGAACTCTGCAGGAGCCCCTCATGACCTTCGATTACCTTTGGAGGGTCCTGGATGTTACACCTTCATCAGAGGAGGACAACAGATGTTATCGTGAGCTTTCAGCTCATGATGGGATCATTGTGTGCTTTCATCTGGGGTTCATAATAAAACAATTGAACATCATTTATTTGTACAGCAGGAAACAGACTTTTCATTTCAAATCATTCCAAAAATACTTTAGAAATCCAAAAGGGAAATACAATAAATATATGGAACAAACAGACATTGGCACATATCATCAGAATAGCCTTTACATATTAGAGATCATCACTTTGGTTTTCATTTCTTGTTTGGCCAGGTATGAATAGATATTGTCTGTGTTCTATTTTATAATTGTGCTTAAAAGGCTTTGTCCCCATTTATCCCTTTTATCTATTTTTGAACAACACTTTGGGCAAACTTGCTGTTTTTTCAATTTCTTATTATAAATAATTGAATTTGAACTTTATTACACGAGTATAAACACAGTGATAATGTCCTCTTACTGTTCAGGAAGGAGGCAGGCTCTGACCCAGAGATGAACCTGTTTTTTGTCAAAATGTGTGAAACAAACTCACACAGCCAAAAAAAAGACCCTTGAAGAATGTTTTCTAGAGCTTATAAGAGGGTCTTATTATCCACAATGAAATGAGTTTCAACGTGTGCTGAAAGGCCACGTGGAGAGGAATAAACAATTACTCTGACAGCAATCAGGGACTGTCCCCTGGTCTGATTAAACTAAAATTAAGCCGTTTGGCCATAAGGATCCTTTTTAGATTTGAATGAGAAAAGAAGCTTACAGGATTTAGAAGCGCATATCATTCACACATGTTTCTGCCCTGAAACACGGAGGAGGTAGCGTCATGGTGGGCTTTTCACTCACTTTATGTAAATATCTGAATTCTACCTCTAACTTCATAAACAATAAGGGCTAAAGTGTTATATTTAATAATAACAATGAAATAATGTTCTGTCATTTTTGTTTTTCTGTAAAGGTTTAAAATCAACGTCTCTTTTTTTTTTTTTTGAACAGCTGGTTTAGATTTCGGGGCCATCTTGGTAAAACCATCTCGTCCCGCCTGTGAAACCAGAACACCTCTGGTCGTCTCTATTCACGGTCTGAAGCTCAGTTTTGGATGTTATTGTAGCGCATATAGTTACTCATGCACAAAGTAATGCTTTTGTTGTTTAGGTGGTCCTCACTCCCAGTTCCCTGCAGAGTGGAACAGCACCTCAGCTGGACTGGTTGAACTGGGCTTTGCTGTGCTAATGGGTGAGATGTTTTCCTTACTGCAGATTAGCCACAGATTTTAATATGTTTACAAACATATCAGCAGGAGTTTATATCAGTGAATTGTTTTACTGTAGAAAAGTCATTCTTGCCGTTTTTTTCTACAGTTTAAAAGTTAAATTTTAGTATTTTCTTGCACATCTTTCATCACCCTAAGCTAAGGTGGTATTTTCTGGTAAACACAGCATACCAGACATCACAACCATAGCCAGCGATGTCACTCTGCCTTGTTCTGTCTCCATCCAGTGAACTACAGGGGATCCACAGGCTTCGGCCAGGACAGCATCTCGTCCCTGATTGGTCAGATTGGGAGTCAGGATGTAAAAGATGTGCAGGTATCCAATTTCCTTGTCTAGCTCTTCAAATCTACCAATGAAAAGCCACAACCTGATGCTTTGGTAAATAAAAGGTGTTTCTGTTGGGAAGATCCTTCAGTCTGTCCACATAAAGTTGATCTGTCTGTTTTTAATCAGCGGGCCGTTACCGCTGCACTGCAGAGCGACAAAACCCTTGATCCCAAACGCTTGGCTGTGATTGGTGGTTCCCATGGTGGCTTCCTGTCTTGTCATCTGATTGGTCAGTACCCAGACTTCTACAGAGCATGTGCAGCCAGGAATCCAGTGATTAACGCTGCTACGCTACTGGGAACCAGTGACATAGTGGACTGGTGAGGAGCATTGACAAACACTGACTGTAATATTTACAGAACCGCAAATGCGGTTGAGAAAAATCACTCACAGGTTAGTCGAGTCAGCTTTGGTGAACACAAGTGAATGAAAAAACATGTTAAAGATCAATTTCAAGGTTGTAAAGAAGTTGACGGCGGGAACAGATTTTAAAACTGAATCTGTTCAAAGGATATTTATTCTTTATGTAAATCAGACCTTTAAGTGATTGGAAAAGAAAGCACTGGTTCAATGAACTGCCGTGTAAAGCTTGTCACCCAGCATGCAGAGGACACAACCTTTTACCAACCTTTTTATTTAAAATGCAACACATGGAGAGGAAACTTAGACTGCTGTGAGGATACCTTCCCATTCCTCTGCAGGATCATACGTTGCTTTTCGTGGGTCTATGATATGAAATTATTTAGTGTTGGAGATTAACTGTTGAAAAAGTTAAAGGGGGAAGGAATACTTTTAAAAGGCATCATAAACGTTACCTTGCCAGCAAGATGAATGGTCATGAGATTTGTAAATTCATAAACTCCCGAAAAAATACATCTTGCCAAGAGCCGGCAGGAACGTTCGACTCGGTACAGAAATGTTTCGGAGCAATGAAATACAGTGAAGTGTACGACGTCAACGCCTCGACTAGCAGCAGGAAGCTGAAGCAAAACAAACATGGCTGCGGCGGTTTTAGCTGGAATATCTTTTATTTGTTTTTGAAAAACAAGTGAAAGGATGAGACTTTTACCTTTGTGGATGGGAGAGACGTTTGCGCCTTCCTCCCGACTGGATTTGGTAAGAGTTTGATTTATTACTGTACTCTGTGAAACAAATCAAGACTGATTCGTCTCAGCTGCTGCTGTGATTGGTTAAAAACTCAACGTAGGAGTCGGGTACCCAATCAGCTTGAAGAATTGTGCCTAATGCCCCCGCCCCTTTACATGTATCAATCTAGCTAATGCCAGGTTATCATAAACACCCACTTGACATGATTTTTCTTCTCCTTCCTGCCTAAAGGCGATACACAAGTGCAGGCTTTCAGTTCTCATACGACAGCATCCCGACCGCTGAGAACCTGGCTGTGATGTTACAGAAATCCCCCATCACACATGCAGCTCTGGTATGAACCACATCAACACACTTATTTGCTATCTCATCCTTTTTAATTTAACTAAGCAGTCCGAAGTCGTTTTGTATGTTTTTTAATAATTTATAGGAACCAAATTAAATTCTTAAAGTAAATACTTTGATGCCCTAAAGTGCCCTATAGGGGGTGCTAAATCTCATCTGAAAATTTTCACTTATCAACAGTTTCAAGCCTTTAGAAAACATGACTCATCAATAGATAACATTTTTAATCAGAATTGCTTTTATTTTAAATAAGATATGTGACCTTTTAGCAAACGGGTTGTTGATGTTTTTGCAGATCAAAGCTCCGGTGCTGCTGATGTTGGGTGGGAAGGACAGAAGAGTTTCTCCTCATCAGGGTCTAGAGCTCTACAAAGTTCTGAAGAGCAGAGGTTCCCCTGTCAGGTACAGTTGAGCAACATATGGATTCAAACGACGGCCCAGATCCTATTTCAGCTGTTTCATTCCTGTCTCCAGGTTACTGTGGTTCCCAGATGAAGGACACTCTCTGTCCAGGGTGGATACTCAGGTCGACTGCTTCCTCAATACTGTGCTGTGGCTTAAACAGCACGTCTTTTGATTCTACTGGAATTTGGACACAATGCATTTAATGAAAATCGAACCTTTCTTTTTACTAAAAAAAAAAAAAAATGAATCGGGATTTTGTAAAATCTGTTTGAAGCAAAAGCATTCAATAAACACCAGTGTCTATGCAGAGCCGATGGAGTCTAAGTTTGAATTTCTTATTCTCTGGTTGTCTCTCAGCACTAAGTTCAGGCAGGGGTTATTTTACACCAGTAGCTTAAAATCAGCATGATTTCTATTTATTCTTAAGACTAAAAGTAATAGTGATGAAAACAGCTTATTTTGTTTGGTCAGTTTTGAAATGATTAATTTCCTTTAACACATAAATATGCCTCTTCATTGTCAAGTTTGTAAAGTTTAATTTATGTAGAGTATCTCAAGACTCAATACTTGTTAATCCATAACTACAACTTTGGGAATTAATGCTCCAGAGTGATGGTCTTAAACAAACCCTGAGGGCCGTTTTAGATGTTTCCTCTCGCTGCACATGGCTCAACTAAATCCTGACTAGTATACGTTTTAGCTGTGATAATGAGCTCATGTTGAAGTCTAGTATGTTAAACACATAAGGACACTGTCTGCCCTGAGACCTGATCTATACTCTCAAAGTATTAGAGGTTACTTTGTTTAGCTTTTTAAGATGGATAGATGACTTTTTTTTCATATCAGTTTTTGAGTTTCCTTAAATCAGGGAACTGCCTGTTTCTGTTTTAGCCTCCTTCATTGTTGTCAGACAGGTTTTATTGATTGAATAACCTTGGCAGTAATAGACATGGGAGCTGGAGGTGTGATCAAACCTTTCTTTTCAAATAATATCATCAGAGCAAATGACTAAAAAAGCCCAACAAGCTATTTAAGAAAGCTGGTTCTTATCTATGAATTAATCTAGAACCTCTGCAGATTATTTCACAATGAAAAAATATACATGAAGTTTATGGACAACAGTGAGCATCCGATTGTTAAACAATAAAGTGTTTTCAGTCAAAGGCTTCTCCAGATCCGGTGCAAACAGATCAATACAGAAGATCCTTCCTGCCTACAGCTATCAACTCCTACAACAACTCTTTGAAACACTACCCATGAAATACTGCAGTATTTAATTTGCCTTTGGCATCTATAAAATATTTTTGAGTTCGACTTCAATATGAGTAACCTTGATTCATTCATATTTTAACATGGAGGGTTTATTCCTGCCTGCCATCTTTGGGTGGATCCGATTTATTCAGATTATTTTTTTTCTAATGATAGGATCATTTAGAGATTATATTTAGTGTGACAGAAGCAAGAAGAGGAAATCTATGAGGTTAGAATTCATTTTTTACTGCCCAGCATTTCCAAAACACAAACTAAAATATTTTATACAGGAAGGAGACGTGTGGAATATACTAATCCTATAATGTTCTTGATCTTTAAAGTTTTAAGATTGTATGGGGGTTATACCACTGCCCTATCTCCATAAATGTTTAATTTGAATTTATTGTGTTAATATAAATCTACTTGTTTAATCTGTCAGAAAGCTTGGCTCGCAGTATTCAGAGCTAGAAAACCTTTATCCCTCTCCTTCGTTCCGCATAGACAGATGGGACGTCCTACACTGTAGATTTAATTCAGACAAAAGTCCAGCAGATGGCAGCATCTACTTTGACAAAAGACAATGTCCAGTTATGACCAAATGAACCTGCAGATGTATTTTGTTTTAGCCTTGGAGATCTTTAGTAGAATAGCAAACATGAGGCTGTAATTCAAATAAAAAGGGATAGCTGCAACTGTAAAGAAAATAAAGAAAAAAAGTCTTAGGATACAAGGAGATCCTCAGCATCTGGAGCTCTGCAACCACAAAGACCCTCTGCATAGATCAAGACTACCCGAAATCTAATATCCTTTAAATGAGCCTCTTGACCAGCTTCCTCATGGGACCGCCTGAGCACGCAGAGCTGTACTGCTGACCTTCAAGCTAAGAGACAGAAACAGGATCTAAATAGGCAATCTATTTGAAAGTGAGGTCACGATAATCCAGCCAATACAATCCAGTTTATTTTTATCCTGATACCGTCTCACCTAAATGTTATCTATGGTATGTTGTACAAAATCAGATCAATTCAAATCCAATTACTTGCTACTCATGTCAATTATTGTTACTCTGGATAATTGAAAATAAGTGTAAACTACTGCTTGAAAAATGACTGATTCAATAAGTAATTTGACAATGTGTTTAATTCTTAAATTATAATAATACATGCATGTCACATGCAAGCAATGATAGCAGACATCAGAGGATAAGTCCCAGACTTGTTTATATTGTCTCATCTCAATGTATGTGGTTGTGAAGCTCATTGAGTAAATGCATGACGCTAAACATTCACTTCAAGGCCACCCTGTTCTCTTTTTTGCTTTTAATCTTTGCATTTAAACATTTAATGAAGATAAAAAAGTTTCCTCTAACACCAAAAAATATTCCTCAATTAGCCTTGATGTCTAAGGACAGAACCACCCAGGACAGAGTGAGCAAGATGCCTCCACTTCTCCTTTAAAATATGTGCATTTGCAATGAAACAACAAAAAACATGGGAGTAGCAACGTCATGTGACTTTAAAGCTTTAATCTTAGATCTGATGGATCAGATTCAGCCAAGACAAAGTTTTGCAAACAGTGGGATCTAGATTTTAGCTAGAGGCTGAGGATAATTTTAGCTTCTCTGCTGATAAACTGGGCTTACGTCAGCATGTCTGTGAATTGACAGTTGTTTACATGTGTGATATGACTCTTGGTGAGTAGCCTGTAGGGTGCTATAAGCACATAAAGAATGCACTGTCAGTTCCCCAGCATGAGTCTCTATTGCTTTGATGCACGGACAGTTAATGGGAAGTGAGCACCTGCAATTGGTGTAAAAACAAAACATGACTATGCACCATAGGTATCTGCTGGCACCAAGGTAATCATACTGGGTCTGAGTGACAAGGGGCGGCTGAGGGAAATCATTAAAGAACCACCAAGGTATTTGTGCTTCAAAAGGAATCTTGTAAATAAAGCTTTATGATTTTAAACCTGTGTCTTCTACTCAAACAAGAAGTACTCCACATCCCAGGTAACTCAAATGGAAACATAATTAGCTTTGCAGAAATAGATTTTAAGACCATGTAGTGTTAGAATATCAATTTGGTTTATAAGTAACAATCATAAAGTTTTAAAAAAAGTAGAAAATTAAGGTGAGAAAAATTATTTAAAGATTAAAGCTGAACCATCACAGACCTATTCAGAAAAGAACAGACTTAGTACAAGTTTAAAAAGACAGATCCTGACCAACAGACCAGAGAGTGCTCTGATGGAGCAGCGTCTCCTTGCTATGACTCAAGTGGCCATGAACAATGACAGCACTTTCATTTTCCTCACCATGGGTAATCCTCACATGATACTGGTAGCAAATGCTGAATCAAATACGCCAGACTGTCCTGGTTTATATTTTGTCATTATCTGGGAGATATCAGCCAGACGCAGTGGCGGCATTAACCACCTTCTTCACCCCGATCTGCAGCCTTGACCACGACTGCTGTCCGATGAAGTCACCATGATGTGGGTGCTGGGTGAGATCATCCGTTTGGGAGATGGATGGAGGGCATAATGGAAGTGCTGATGAGGAAGTGACGTAGGAAGAAGAAAAACAAGGAGAGACAGACAGAGGGGAGCGGGTGTTGGAGACAGAGAGAGAGCCAGATAATGGGAAAAGTTCAAGAAGCCCCTCTGTGGTATTCTGACATGTGGGCTGATGCAAAGAGATGAAGTATTGTTAAAAAGTCAGAAGTAGGGGTGAGATTAATGCTCAAAGCTTGGTGCATGTAGGAGGTGTAGAGACAAGAGGAAGGACAAAGGGTCTTTTGGTGTCAGTTTGCTTCCCCTCCTCAGAAATTATAGAAACAGAGCAGGTTGATCAGAGGATGGGACATCCAACTAAAGAAGCACATAGGGCTGAGTTCCTGGAGGATCTGGATATCCAACAGAACAACTGCAGATCACCTGATCAGATTTTAGCTTGTTTATCTTAGCTGATGAGTTCTAAGTTTATGAAGCTGAAAAGCCTCCTAACCATCACCCTAATCTATAGCTCTCTCCCCAGATTCTGTATCAGATTGAAATCAGGAATCTGAACAGAAAAAGTATAGAACTTAAAGTTGGAAAAAAATGTGAATATGTTATGAATAACCCAAGGCTTAAGTGTACAGTTAAGCTGTGGGTCTATGTTAGGTCTCAGCTATTTGTTCCAACCCATGAAGGATCTCACACCCAGACTGGTGCCCTGGAGAAGCACACAAAGTCTGGAACAACTGAAAATTCCTTCTTGCACAAGTGGAAACCCTGCCTGCACTGTTGCACTGCAGCCGTCATCGAAACATCAGTAGTCGAAATACACCCTTAAAATACTTCATGGTGTACTGGCAGGTGCTGCGGATCAGCTTCTTTGAAGTGAAGGAACAGTTCGGGGCGCTGAAGTTGATGCCAGCGGGGTTTTAGTTTAGCACGACAGGAAACGGTTGAGGGAAGCAACAGACATAGTTTTGTCTAAAGTCAGAACTATCTGATTACCACTACTTACTGTATTACATGTACATCTCGGTTGTTTCATCCATTAAAGTTAACATCTGACCGTTAAGACCTTGAATTAATTGAAGCTTCTCTGTTCAAAAGTTTTAAAATGGGTTTTAATCTAATGATGCAAAAATGGTTTAGGACAGCTCTGTGATTGGAATTCAGGCTTTACATTACTCTACGCTCGCTTGCCAAGACCTTTAAAGTCGGACTAAAAACATTTGTGTGGTGTGACTAAAGGTCCATTAGAAAGCATGTTTGACATTAGATTAAAAATGACATTTACGTCATTTGACTTGTTCTGGCTCTTAAAGAGTTTATCTTAAACTTAATTCCTAGTTGGCAAATACAAAAGTAAAATTTACGAGATGAATGAATCTAATTCTCAACTACAAAGTTTCCACATCTGCATCTCTTTACACTAATGCTGACTTCCCCTCCTTTCATCCCAGCCCTCGAGCCGTGACCCTCAGTAAGGAACAGTCATTGTGTGCCGATATGTTCTGCTTTTCTAACGTCTGCTTGAGTGGGGATCGGTTCTTTTTAAGAGTCTCACTATAGATGAATCTATAAAGAGTGCTCTTTAGTCTCTTATATCTCTTTTACATTCATGTCCCTCTCACCAATGAGCCCCCTTCCTGCCTTTAATCCCATTGTCTTTGTCTTCTGGCCTCCACCATGAACAGCTATTTGTTGGTCTGTGTACAGTGTTCATTCATAAGGCCTCTACTAAAAGGAAGCAGCATTTAACCATCTTCTTTTTCATTCACTGTTTGGTCATCGAGGTTTGTTTGATGAGAAAGGGTCCAAGTTTGTAGTTACTCACTTTTCTTGTGTCCTTTACTTTTTCTTTCAACTCATTATTTTTTCTCACTGTAGAAAGTTTTAATAAATTTTTGATTCTAGTAACAGAAAAGCCTCTTTGTCTTTTTTGTTTGTGGTGATGATGGCTTTGTGTTTCTGAAAAGCTGGAGTGAATGGATGCGTTTTAAAACCTTTAAGTGGTGAAATGGTTTTTAAAGAGAGATTTAAAAGGTAATTTATGACTCCCTCTCCTTTATTTGTGCTGTTCTTTAGCTTTTAATTCAAGCCCCAACAATGGACGCTGGTAGCTCATTTTGAATAAAACACCCACCATTTTCACCATCACTGCTCTGACAACCTTGTCTCTTTCCCTCCAACCAATCAGTCCATGTTTTAATCAAATATATTCTGACTATCTGTTTTTCTTTTTTTTACACCATCTAGCCTCTTCCATGTGTGCTTTTTTCCTAAATATGCAAACACCACAGTCTTTTCCAATGTGTGTTTCACCAGGACCTTTGCTGATTATCTTATCTGTCTCTTTACATCTGAGTTTAACTGCCAGAAATGTCTCATTTCTAGGGCTTGCATCCTGTAAATGATTATCTCTGCTTTAAATGATGTGTCCTTATTGCACTGGCAAGCAAATTCTTAACTTTGCACTAGAACCACATGAAAGAGGGAGTGGAATGGGTTTTTGTACTTCATTGATGCTTTGATAGAGCTATAGATTGTATTTGTTACTCAAATGTCTGTATCTCTCCTAGACAAAATCACTAGGAGCGTCATTCCCCTGTTACTAACTCTGTATTTTCTTTCTTCGTCGTTCGCAACCACACAAACTCGGGGTTTCTTCTTTTTATTAGGAGATTTCCTTTCCACATGCTTGCATGATATAAGGGATTGTTAAAAAGGAATCAACTGAGGGGAATCAGGTGTCCACTGCTCATAGATGTTCACTAAAAAAACAATTGCAGCAAAGCAAAGCAAGCATTGTATAATTAGGATCAAACAATAAAATATTTGACTGTAAGTAATTTTTTTATGTGACATATATGTGTGTATTTAAATCGGATTTAGCTGCGTATTAAAGTGCCTTTGGGGAATATTTGTTGACAGCAATATAAATAAACAGGTGAACTGATCAGAATTGATTGAGGTAAGCAGAAATACTATCATGCTACTTGGAGCGCTACATTGAGGATGTACTTGAGCGACGGTGGAGGTGGGGTATAGGGTGGGTTGCTGGTTCAATTATTGGTAGTCTGAGGGCCCAGTGATTGGCAGCTTCGCTTCAGCCACCGTGCCAGGAGCACTGTGGCTGCAATGTGACCTACCACTGTGTGAATGATTGTAATGTGTAGTGCTTGGGAGCCATTGGACCATGCTTTACCAGCATATGCCATTTGCAGGCATTTTCGATTTCTTCAGTTCAATTACAAACACAAATTAATTTCATTGAATTTACCTTTATGAAACAACATGAAGGGGATTAGATCTCATCAGTGTGTCTAAAATTCCACCAATAGTGCTGTCTGGTCTGCATCCCCTCCAATATGCTATTTTTACATTAGTAAAAACAAAGTTTCATGCATAATGCAAAACACACAAAAACTAAAAATGCATTGTTTGATGTAGCAAAGTTTTTAGAGCGGCATAATACCAAAGTCTTACACGTTACAACCTTCTACTGTGAAAACCCTAAACTCTGACCAGTTATACAAGGAGCTTAAAATCTATAAACAGAAACTGCTGTGTTGAAAGGAAAAGGTCATAATGTTTTACCTATTTCTTTCATCAAAAAATCACACACATATAGTCAATTTAGGAAAAAAAACAAGCCTTTTACTTTTGCCCTTTAAAATTGAAGGGCACACAAGACTTCTCAAATCTCTCAATTTTTTTAGTGGAAGCTTTCTTTGCTGTTCCAAATTAATCATTTTTCTTCCATGTTTGCTTCTTGATCCTGGAAGGCATAGAGTAGGGAGAGACAGGTGGTTTATTTTTTTATTTTCTGTTATATATTTTTGTAGTAGAAGGCATGCTCTACATCCACTGCATTGAAAGCCAAGGTGCAACATATTTAAGCCTAAAGGAGACAAACAACAACAACAACGTTCCCACACACTCAAACCTTAAGCTAACCTACAATGCACTGTATGTTTTGGGGAAACCAGAGAAAAAATATTCAAACTTCACACTCAAAGAATCCACTAAAATGTCCTTTTTTAATATAAAACCAGAAAAGACTGGCATAAATTTTGTTTTCCTCTTCTAGTAAATAAAGCATTGCTGTTACCCATACATGATACAAAAAGGCACTCAGTCTCCTGTACCATTCAGGATCTTGAGAATCCTCCCCTCCCGCTGCTCCATTTTAACAGTAGGAGCTGTCTGAACTTCATCACAAACAACCCTCATTCATCTCCCCCCATCCGAATATTTGGCTTGTTTCCATCTTCCTTTTGTCGCACTTGACTATCTCTTGATCCCCATGCTGTGTACTAAGCTACTTTTTGTGTCAGTGCCATGCAGGATCATAGTGGGCTCAGGGGAGGAGGTTTTGCTCCTATCTCAAAAACAACTACAGAGCCCCCAGCTCTGAAGATACAAAACACAGAATATTTGACCCTTCGAATTTAAAATCAGGATCAGGAAACGATTTGATTTCATCAGATTTGATTTGATCTACTGATCCTGATGCAGATCATTTACCTGTAACATTTGTAAGATCAATCTTAATACTTCTTTTACAGATTCTTTTCAAAAATGAAAAACTACAACAAGCTGGTTGGAGCAGTTTTTTTGTAACAGACCTCATTGAAACAGAAAAACCTGCACACAGTAGCACTGCATTGGATAAAGGGGATATTTGCATAAATCTAACCACCAAGTGATAATATTGGTAACAGGGTATTACATCCACAAAAGCAATGACGATTAAAATGGTTTCATTTATTTCACATCAGAACAGTGTTACATCTACTTGAGCAAACAAAGCACTCACAGGTTCTCCTGTGCTCTTATGCCTGCCTTCTCTTTAGCTCTGAGATATACGTAAACCATCCTGTTTGATAGTAGAGGAGATAGTTCAGAGGACACCTTTTTGACATTTGCATTTAATAATGTATAGCAAACAATCTGTAAAAGCCACTCATTCCTTACAAACTAATCTACGCTCTGGGCTATTCTAATATTGTTTGGTTTTTATGCAGTCTAGAATCCCTCTTTAAGAATTGTTTTCTTTTATTTATACATTTGTATTATTGAAGAGTAGGTTATTAATTTTCTTGTTCATGTCAGCAATTTTGTGTTTATGTCAGCATGTGTGCCTATCTGTCTACATATGCAGAGTGTGTGTTTTTGCATGAATAATCTATGCAGTGGAGCATTTAGTAATGTGTGTGATGCATAATTCATTGATAAGAAATGGGATGGGCCTTCATTAGTCAAGTTTGAAGCTGCTGTGAACGCCACCTGTTATTACACTGCTCAGTGAGTTGCACGCTGGGATCATTTGAGTGTTGCATTGTAACTCCATGGTGTTTATAATTCCTCAATACTCTGTCATGCCTTTAGAGATAGTTTTTTTTTACTATCGATTACAGGAAAAAGAAATTTGGATAAAGTAAAATACATGAGAAATTTATACTATGTATAATTTCCATATGGCTGTTCCCAATGCACCTCAGTGAAGTGAACCAATAGGTTCCTGTCTGTATAACAAGGTAGTTTTAAATAAGACTTAATATCTTTATTTGTTAAATTCAGTTTTTTTGTTTTACCTGTAGCTAAAAGAACAACATAACAAACAGTAGGTCACACAGCACAGCACTCAAAATAATGCTTAGGTTTATCTAAAATATAAAAGGTAAAATATACAATTCGTTCATCACGATGTATGATGATAGAAGATCCAATATGACAACAAGATGTTATAGAAGGCATGGAAGAGTGCAGCAGAAACAGAATATAATGGGAATGAATTGAATAGTCCAGTTTAGGGCTCAGTGTTGGCTTGTGTGTAAAGACTCTACTTTATTCTTTCAGGTTTACTTTTCAGGCAGTTGTGATGGAAGCAGGAGGAAAAGAGTGTCTGAAATGGCTGGGCTGATGGTGGATCTTGATGGCCGTTAACCTGTAAGACATAGATGTCCTGCTGGTTAGAAAGGATGGTTCTGAAGGTCCGCTCAGCTAACAGATCACTCTAAAGGCAATATTCCATCCTCATAGTGATGCTCCAATACATGATACTCTAGATGGTGCAGATTGTTTAGGTGGAGGAAGACATCAAATTATTTGAAATACTTCGGATGAGGCAGCGGACCAGTCCTTGGCAGATCAACATGTTTCTCAATCCTTAAGTTTAAGAAATATTGCCTTAGACTTAAAATAGCAAACTTCCTTCACATCTGGCTGTTAGTTCCTCTAATGCATGATTGTTATGACTCAATGGTGCCAAGAAATAAAAACACATCTTCTACCCAAAATAGATGACTTTTAAAAGATAATATATGATATGGCAGGAAGATGAAAACATCTAAAACATAATATTAAACAAAGCAGAGAACAGATAGCCAGTATGTTTTCACCCCATGCATTGGTCTAGCTATGAGCTATGTGAATATATCAGTAAACAAAAGTAGATAAACAGTTGTGTATTTTTGTTTTACTGTGGCTCCTACTGCAACACTCAATATTAGATCTTTTTTTGTTTATTTCTAACATGGAACTATTCATATTTGTTTGCTGTCCTTTGAAAAGTCGCTCACTTGGATTGTTTTTCCTGAAGGTTAAATACAGTTTATCCATCAGGATGACTTCGGTTCACAAAGTTCAGAGGATAACAAGAAAAAAATTGTGTGTGAATAATATTTTTCCTTCAAATACCCTCATATGTGCACGTGCATTAATTTGGGTTTGTAGGAGTTGCGACAAGACATGTGTGGGTAAGCCTGTTTTGGCTGCAGTGTGCTAGCTACTGCAGGCTGGGTTTCAGAGGCTCATAAAGACTATAGTATATAAAGACTAACTTCATTCACAGATGAAGAATTAGGGTAAAACTTCTCATACTCAAAGATAAACAGACAGTAATTGAATACCCTAACATTAAATGCACCCTCAGTCTTACACATACCTTTGTGAGTCTGCTGAATGTGAGCCTTGTTTCTTCTTTGGTTTTATTTAACCTTCAATACAAAATGCATTTAAGTGAAATTTGTACAAATGGTCCCAACATCAGCTTTACTTTTTGTGTCTGTCTCAGTGTGTGTTCATGTATAACATTTTGTTCTTTAGTGGTATATTCACTTACTTTCTGAAGACTAATAGGCCTTATTAGGTCCAAAGCCTGGCTGCAATGCAGCAGACCTCCATCTATAGGGTCAGCGGTTAGGGGTTGGAATGTATGGATAATCATTAAGGTCACTATAACTGTTGGGGTTGGCCAGAAATGGAGAAACTAATATGAATGAAATTTAATCATGCTGTGATTAGAAGTTTAAAGTGTGCGTACATTTATTCTTCATGTGTAATAAGATTCAGCAGAGGCCTTTTGAACGGCGGTATCCAATGTTATGCATTGCTTTACTTAAAAAAAGCTAGGCGTATGTGCATGTTGTCTAAATGTCCCAGCCCATGTTTATTCATCAGCTGCTCAAACTTCACTGCAGTGCTCACTTAACTCCATGCACTTTGATCTTCGGATCAAACTGCTGACTCATGGAAAAAAATGAAGAAACTCTCACAAACACTCTGCAGAATGCAGACTCTGAACTTGATGTATGCTTACTAACTCTAAAGTACCAGTGCTTGATATACATTAACATTCATAACCACGTAGTGAATCCACCCTCACTATTCCAAGATGGTCTGAGAAACTTTCAGATTCAGAATGATTAACCAACCAGATCGAGCGTTAGCTATAGAAAGATGAATAAATGTTAAATAAGGCATGTAATGATACTATTGTTGAAGTGATAACTTTTGAAAATATATTTGTGGAGCACAGAGCCACATACTCCCTTTAAGCATGTGTCTGTTTGGTCAACAAACTTCTACTATTATCACCTGGACCTTGTTTTATACCATTTCTTTACTGTGCTTCTTTATGGTTCTGGTTAAGCTGGTTTATTGAACACAAATGACCACTGAGACTTTTTTATTAATTAGTCTGCCACTCAGAACTCTGAGTTATAAAACTTTTCTTTTTGGCTTCTGAGAAGCCATTAAGTTGTTTGACTTTAATGATTTTTACTTTTGAAGTTGTTAGGTCTTGTTATTTAGGCACCAAATACGTCTTAAACTAGTAGGGTATCTGTATTAAGTAAAGCCTATATCCTCCAGTATGATATAAAAAAACAACAACAACAAAATAAATACTTGTATCTTATACTTTTGTGGTACCTTAACAGAAATTCTCAGGATTATAACAACTCCTTAAATGATAATGAGATACTATCTTAAAATTATGAGAGTAATTCAAAATTATGAGACAGTGTCATTATCATGAGATAGGTAATTTGTAGTAATGAAATAGCATCTCATAATTACAGTATAAGACAGCTAAATCAGATTTATGATACAAGTGTGTGTTTTTTTATATTTTCAATTTAGGGTAAAAAGGCCTCCATAGTCTGTAATAGTGCTGTGTGGTTTTTTAGTTGATTTAGTGTTTTTTATTTACTTTCAGTTAACTAGTAGCTTCTACACATTGGTTAATTTATTATCTCCGCCAAGGATTTTGTGTTTTCGGTAGCGTTGGTTTGTTTGTTTGTCTGGGAGCAACTTTACAGAAAATGTTATCGACGGATTTGCTTGAAAGTTTTACCAAAGATGCGTCATGGGCTAGGGACCAATCCATTAACCTTTGGTGGTGATCTGGATCAGGATCCGGATCCAGGATTTTTTTGGTAATGATCAGGGCCCGGTGTGAAAGTGGAGGTCTGCGCTCTCTGAGTGCTTTTCTAGTTAATTAACTTGATTGTTGATTCCAATGACCCCTAGCTCTTCGCAGATATAATAACTGAGTAAAATGCCAAATCTTTGCATGATTTGAGTTTTTTTTTAATCTTTTTGATCTTTTGATAGAGGGACCCCTCCTGGCTAAATGTTCTCCTGTCTCTTTGAACTTTGTGGATTTCGATACTGTTTTACTTATTAATAGGAACATAAGTTCAACTTCTTCATACAGCTGTAAGCAAACAACACAACAGATAATCAAATCCCAAATTTTCTTCAGGATGTTGACTATAAACAAAGCAAACAAAGATAAAATGTCTTTACTTAGAAGCTCCTTTTATGTGTTACATCCTTCATCCAAATACTCATACATTATACGTATGTAGTCAAGGAGCGTCATTTGTAACATAACTTTAAGTCCTCCTAAAATTGTTTTTATTTTTCACCACTCAAAAGCAAAAGAAAAAAACTATTTTAAAACCATAATGAAGCCATTCTAGTACATTAGGAAATATGTCGGTTACATCGCTATCAACAACTTTAACATGATTATATTTGGTCTGCTATTGGCTAAAACTACAAGAACATTACTGGCTGTAACACATTTTGTATATATACTGTTTATGTGTTGCGTATTATTGTGGTTTAGGCATCAAGTAAAAAGAGGAGATGAAAAAGTGATTTGGAACCTCTGTATGAATTTAGCTGATTTCTCTCTTCCCAACCCTCTCTATGTGTGTTCCTTAAGATGCACAAACTGTACTTTCCCTTGAAATCATTAACATTCATCTTTATCATGTTATCTTGTAATTTACATGAAGAATTATCATTACGTTTTTCTTATTCTATGCTTGCTCAACATCTTTTTTAAGCATTTTGCAGATAACCATCGATGGTTACTGGCATGGTGTGTAAGCTGAATGTTTCAGTGGAAATGAACAGAGCCTGAGGCTGAGACATGCTTTTCTTTATATGAAGTGGTTATGGACTCCTGCCCGCTGGCAGAAGAAAGAATGAAATCAGCATTTTTGATTTAAGCTTAATGTTAAGATTCATTGAAGGTGTCTATCATGTTTCCCAGTAAGAAAACATTGTCTTCCATCTCACCGGTAGTTTTATATATATAAACTTGTTACTCCTAATATAGAGGGTTTATTGGGTTACATCACACATGAAGGTACATTTTTTTCATCGAGAGTGCAGTGAAAAAGTATTGAAACTTTACATATCGTCTCTGTTTTCACTTTTCTTTCACAATTGATGACTCTGATCATCAAACAAATGTTAAAATTCAACTTATTCCCATACCAGAACCTAACTCCACCCACGGCTAATATTTAAAAAATGCACCCAAAGCTGCTTCTACATTTAGAAAAGATATATTTACAACATTGTAAACTAAACAACTTAAAAAGGAGAAACGTACGAAAAGGAGCTGGTTTTTATACTCTACAGCTACACAACTGCTCACGTCAGATTTTCTGGCTGGCATCACACCTTCTTTTGAGAACCAATGCTGATTCAAAATCAGATGCAATAAACTTGTTAAACCTGAGCAGGGTGCCAAACAGACAGTATTAAACACAAAAGCATGACTGCAACAAAGGTGCAGAAATTGTCAAATTAAGCCCGGGGCGTTTGGAGAGCAGTGAGGCATGAATACATTTTATCAGCATTAGTGGTCCTTTAATATCACACAAAAAAAGTAAATGCGAAAAGAAGTTTTCAAATTATATAGTTTCCTGAACAAATGAAAGTTATTTATACTGAAATCTAACAATATAATGAGTTATAAATACGTCACACTGGAGAGTTTCAAGCATCAGTAACTTCATGTATGTAGAGTTATAATGTTTTACTGATTTTAGTTTTTCATCAGATGTAAATGGATTCACTCCTTTCAAAAAGTTCCCATTTTGTACAATAAATCTTTAGAATATCTTCCCTCAAAAGGTCCCGAACTATTATCAAAAGTTTTTTCAGCAAATATATTACGGGTTCTTCTGCTCTGTTTTTTATTCAGCGGGGGTTTTCCTTTTGAGAAAAAAACAAAACAAAAAAAGACACTTGTGTTAGAAAGAAAGCATCTGTCTCTTACATCTATGTAATCCAATAACTGTAGTCTGTTATTTCTGTCCTGTAAACACGTGCTTAATTGGCTGTAATATCAGAACAACATAGAGTAATTTTAGATCTGGCACTGTCAAAACAGAAAGCTTATAAAAACATTAAATCAATTCAAAACCTCTATTCAAAATGTAAGAATTTGTAAAAAAAAAATAATTAACCTCTGACTGTAATGTATTATAACCAACTATTTAACAATGCTAGGTAAATTGTGTATGATGAAAGAAAACTTACAAACTACATGCATATGAAAGCAAATGGGACGACTGAAAATGGTTTAAAAAAAGTTTACATCCCCTCCAATTTAAAGCACAGAAGGTCACAGAAAACGACAAAGGCACATGTTTAAACCTCCCGTATAAGATGGAAAACTCAACCAGAAAAGAGGCCTCTACTGAATGTAGACTGCATTGTAAAAGCCAGAATCCCTAGGTCTGTCAGCCAGTGTGTGTCCATGCTGAGGTAATCCATGCCTAAATGCACAAAAGCAACTCGTACTCTGAACAGACAGTCACTCACCATATTATTTTTGCCAGCCAAATACTAAATGTCCTAAGTGAACTCCAGAATGTTAGACAAATGCTGTTGTTGCTGCACCGACCTTGGTTTACATTGGAAGAAAGAGACTCGGTAGAAAGTCTCTTTCTTCCAATGTAAACCTGACATGGCGTGTTACCAAAAAAAGGGCAAACAGTTCCCAGTCAAAGGTGCTGTACTTCTTTTCAGCATCCCTAAGCTTCCTGGTTAAAAAGGCGAGGAGTTGGCAAGTACCATCGACTCATTGCTCACATGCTGCTCTAACCACGTAATCAGAGGTGTTGGTTGGCAGGAACTGTTAAAAAACACAACATTACACAGCGGTGATGGTTGCAGAAAGTTTTTACAGGGGTGGCACGGCATGGACAAATATGCACTGAGGAGTGGCCGAAAACTGGTAGCTGTCGGAACCAGTTCATAGTCAAATTACACCAAGTGAAAATAAACGAAAGACAACATCTATATTTTCCAAATAAACACTGAACACAGACCACATTTTCCTGAGGCCCTTAAATTAGTGTTGTTTAAATAAATACATGGTTCTAAATACAAGCATTAAATGGGTTGAGCAGTTGTGCTTTATCTTATATTACAAAGAAGACTTCTACATGACTGCAGAGACAAACTCTACCCTATTAAACACAAATACTTATTCTCAGTCCGTTTTAATTGTAGTATATCGTTACAAAGAATTAATTGGTGTATTTTTTTGTCAGTATTTGGTTCATATACTAACTTTAAAATGTCAATGTGGGACATTTCAAATGATGGTATCACTGCTGCTATCTGGTTAAATAGAGAACTGCTTATACTAGAGGTGGTGAAATACATTGTAGTGGGAACAACAAATCAATGGCGGCCAATGGTGGGGATGTGAGTATTATTTTGCTGTGATACTGTGGGTTTTAACACCACTGAGATGATAGAGTTGTGCTAACAAAATACCTTTTTGATTTATTTGGCAAGAAAAAAACTAAATACAACACTCAAGAACATCTTCCTTGAAAGGCAACAAAGGAGCTATCTAAATAGGTTTGTTAAATCAGTGGCATTCAGTGATGATCATGTTGTCACAGGGATCACTTTGTTATGTTGCTGGTGCATTTATTTGAAGCACTGATGCATGTTCCTGAAAGATCTTCAAGCCCAGAGCAAAATCTGTCCTCTGCTGCACAAAGTGTCTGTACAGATATTGTTATTTTTTGTGTGTATAAATCTTTTTCAGAGTGTTTCTGAAAGAAAAACTTAGATAAACAAACACAAATACAGGGAGATAATAGCCCCTGGGGTCATCTTCTATGAAGCCTGTTGGAATTAACTCCAACAAAAGAAGGCTGGTTTTAGATGAAATCACATAAGTTTCAGCCACATGGTCTGGATATGTGACCTCCGAATGTGTTTTCAGATTATTGGGATTTTTTTTAAAAATAGCTAGAAGTTTAATCCATTACCAATCTAAGTATTTCTTAGCAGCATTGACAGCTGAATTCTTGCACAGCCTTCGGGTTTGTCTTGGCTGAACCTTCATCCAGGCAGGCAGAACAACTAGAGAACAGAATAGCTTTACATAAGAACTCCACAAACCTTAATAAAACAAGTTTGAATCAAAGTCCAGTAAGGTAAGACGTGTTTTTGAAACACTTTTCGATGTATGTTGTAACCACATTAAAAGAAACAGAATCTTCCAATCAAATTTTTGGACCACCATAAAAAAACAACCAAATTCAAACGCAGAAAAAGTACCATACCAACATCTTTGCTCAAACGTTCAAATTCAACCATGTCAGATCATGTCAGATCATAAAACTGATTTATATTGTAGGAGTGATTTTTAAAGCCTTGTTCATAATGAAACATAACCTCTAGAGAGCAGTGGGAAAGTCCTGTTTCAAATACTTCTGCAGAATTTGTGGGTGTATTTTTTTTGGTTCCGACTCTTTTCTGTGTTGATGTGAGCACTGCAGCCACAAGCACAAACATATTTTCAGGAAGAAGTGCTGAGATGAGAGTTCACATTTTCTTCTCAGAAACAAGACTCATTGAAGGCTCTAAAGTTAATACCTCAGTTTTACACACTACAAAGAAAGCTGAACAGTTACTCTTTTATTCTTATGTTTGCTTTTGCTTGAAATAAACACCCCTCTAACAAACCTTCTCAAAAGGAATATAACACATTTTTATTGCATTTTTTTTTTATTCTCATTTTCTTTAAATATGAATTATCTTGCAGCATGTCACGTTTTAACAAACATTTTTTATCAAAACATTTGGTAAAAATTGTATCTTAGTTTGGAGTGGAAATAAATAATCAACTTAATAAGTGAGCTGTTAGCAGAGGTGGGTAGAGGACCCCATATTTTTACTCAAGTAAGAGTAAAAAAGTATTCAGTGAAAAGGGTATTCAAGTACTCAGTAACTGATCTACTTCCTATCCATGTTTATAACAAAGTATTTAATATTTTAAAAATATCGTAAAAAGGGATAAAATATTAAGTGATATGCAAATTCAATGGTTTTAAAGAATACAATAAAAATAAACATGACATTCACTAATAACTCAATAAAAATGTTGGTGTCACGAACACTTCAGAATGCATTTCTTGAGTTATAAACTGACAAAATTAATAATTACAGTATTTATAATAGGTTAAATTACAGAATACTATATTTTTACCCAACCTCCAAATGACACGGCAGACTGAGTAGATGGAAAATACCATTTAACCATTAATCCTTGAGTAGAAAAAAGAAGAAAGTGTTTCTCTCAGTGGTGCATATTTGTTTAAAACAAGCCTGCTTTTATTAGTCGCTCACAATGGATGTAGCCAGAATTTTTACTCAAGTAGGAGTAGTGATACTTTAACATATTTTTACTCAAGTAAAATGCTGTAAAACTGCTCATAAAAAGTAAATTTTCTTTCAAAATGTTACTCAAGTAAATGTAACTGAGTAAATATAACTAGTTCCTACCCACCTCTGGTTTTAGTCAGATCATTTTAGAGAATTAAATGAAAAATTATCTATTGCCTTTCAAACTACTAATTTTAGGTCAAATGTCACATGATACATGATATGACCTGCATCAACATCTGTAGCGGATATTGACAAATTACTGTTCAGTGTACCTTTCACAGGCACAAACACAATAGCACTCCCAGCCGTTTTCATGTTTCAAGCTGATCTTTGAGAAACAGCAATCCACTCCTCACTGCTATCGGTCCATCTTTCTCCTCTGATTACTTTCTCCATCCGTCATCCTTCTCCCGTTCAACGAGCTGTGAAGAG
This sequence comes from Jordanella pulchra, assembly GCA_034780135.1. NCBI lineage: Eukaryota > Metazoa > Chordata > Actinopteri > Cyprinodontiformes > Cyprinodontidae > Jordanella > Jordanella pulchra. The sequence goes on along the minus strand of JAUZNJ010033794.1, from coordinate 4,278 downwards.
ATTTACAGCTTACAAGCAGGAACATGGTTTACAGCACCTCTATATCCACACCAAGCCATGCTAGAACCTGCCATTCCAAGTATTTGTTGATTTTTCTCAGTCGGAACATAGATAAACATAGATTTGAAATGTAAATTCCTGGAAGCAGTACCACAAGACCTTTGATTTTGCAATTTGCCAAAAAATCTGTTAAAATTGAACAAAAGTAGCTGTACATTTGGCTAATTTGTCTGGTATGCTCTATACATTTGTAATAATGCTGTTAATTATTTAAAGAAGAAGGTGAAATACCAAAATGTATTGAATTTCCTGCTTATTAAAAGCAGAAAATTAAAAATATGCATGAATCATTGTATTCAGAGGAAGTACTCCAATGGAAACACCCTCTTTGGAAGTGTTACTGTGACACAGGCAAACACATTTTTTTTTAATTACATTAACTTAGGTAAACATTTGGTTGTTTGTGAAGAAC
>JAUZNJ010033793.1:0-66184 GCA_034780135.1 Jordanella pulchra | reverse complement strand
CGTGATAATTTTGTGTCCAGGAAGTGGCAGTATTATGCTAGGCTAGTACAGTGGCTAACGTGAATTGTTCAGGTTTCTATAACGAGATACTATCACGTTTTAACGAGATACGTATCACGTTTTAACGAGATACTATCACGTTTTAACAAGATACGTATCACGTTATAACGTGATAGCGCTCGAAAAAATTTTTTCCTGCGTGATAGCAATGCACTTCCGTACCATTTTAACAACATAAAAACAACAACGCAACAAAAAAACACCAAATAGCTTATTTATAGTTAAAAGTTTGTTTATACTGTTAATCCGATCTTCATATAAAAACGCGTTAAATTGTGAACTTAAATGCTCATAAGCTACTTTTTAATAGGTGCATTTGTTTATTTCTTTAATCCATTTTTTTCGTGTAAGATACTCTACTATTCTAATTTAAATCCTTCCATTAAACTTTTTCTCTCTCCCTAAACACTTCTGTATTGGTGTCTTACTCCAATCTCTACTCAAACGTTGCTAGCACCACTTCTAGGTTGCTCTCAGGTACTTTGCATATTGTTTAGGCTGCTCTCGTGCTACCAAAACAAACGGCATGAAGCCCCTTCTCCTAAATAGGTAGCAACGGGAACTATTGATCCACACAAGAGCTACACATAGCCAGAGGGAATTTATCCTCACTCTGCTGATGAGCTAGCTTCAGGAAGATCAGTAAAGAAGGACATAGTGCAACATCAAAACAAGTTCCCCCATCCCACCTGCTTATCATCACACACTTGCTTAAAGGCAAAAAGCAAAAAAAAAAACAAAACACACAAAAACTCATAAACATTTTTGTGTTCACAAGGTTGAATGTGGCCACATAATACACAATCGTCTGTAATCTGCACTAATGAATGGAAACAATGATAGACAGGAGATGAAAAACAGAGATGGATAAGGAGATTTAATGACATCTGCAAACTATCTCTCCTTTTAAAACAGGAGCTGCTTATTGTTTTGGTTTGAGACAAATAATAAGCAACTTTCAATGCAGATTTATTCAATAAAAGAGCAATAAAATATTACAATGAAAAAAAAACCTTGCTTGTAAGTCACATGTTGACTTGCAATCACTTGTCCTCACTCTTTACTTTACCTTTGAGATCATCAATGCCTCCCTGTAAGCGGACAATATGACAGCATTTTCTGTGTTATCCAAAAGAAAGTGCTCCCAGGAGATATTATCGAAATAAGGTTTGTTGGAGTGAAAAATAAAACACAGCTCTGAAAATTCATGAGGCTTCTACGGACATGCACAGCAAAGTAAATAGCCTGGTCATTGACAAGTTTATTGGAACATCTGTTTACTTTAATGGAGTTGCAAGCTACATAGGCGATATGGGATTGTATTACAAGAAAGCAGTGACATATACCACAACTATACCCATTACAACCTCAATAATATACTTTAAGAGAATTATTTTACTCAACATTAACAAATAATAAATATACTGCTGCTTTTTAATGGTAAATCTCATGGTTATAGTTTTTCAAAGGATTTCCTGATAAAAATGTCATTTTACACTCATTTTATATCAAGAGATAAATAATTACACCTGTATGATTTCTCTAGAGACACAACATTTTAATACAACTTTTTATCAAGCTCAGTAACATGAAATATGATCTTACTTGGTTATACTAATCAATATTATTATTATTAAATATTATTAATATACTACTACTACTAATAATAATGATGATGATAATGAAGATTGATTCCTCCCATGAAATTCAGAATGATTACATATTATGTCTCTTGTGAAATAACCTATGACTCACTCATATATTTTGATATTTATGTTGATAAAAAATGTGAGATCAATTGTCACCATCATCTTTAAAAAACAATCTACAGTGAAAGAGACAAGAAACTTAAGTTGCTGTCAGTGTAACTGACTTGATGCCGCTAGTCATCAGTCTAGGAGGAGAAAAGTTACCTCAGGGTAGAGCTGGACCTGCTTCCTCTCTTAAAGTGATCTCCACCTTGGAAATGTGAGGCCAATGTTAATCCTCATTTAGTCACTTTCGTTATTTGACAAAGTCTTTGTCAAAGATGCTCGTTTTTTCTGCTGCAATAATAAATTCTGATTGTCTTCAAGTGAGTCTTTTGGTCTGCTTGATGCACTGTCATTGATGCTTGATGCACTGATGCCATTTTGCTCCTAAGCTACGATGGTAAGCCCTGAATGGTATCTGTTCACATGCGCAAACATGCACATGCGTGCACATATATGGTTGTGCAGCTCGACCGGCCATGCAAACAAGAGACTAGAAACAAAACACAGAAAGATGGTGTGTGATGTATTATCATAGGTCGTCTGAAAAGATACCTTAAGTTCATGATGAAATAATTTTTAGTTCTTTTTATCTAAAATAATGACACTTTTTATTGCCCCTTTAAAAGCCTGAAATTAATGTTGAAAAAATGTCAAAACCTGAGATTCTAATAGTTAGGTTTACAGAGAAAAGTTCCCTCGACCTAATTTTAATTAGATAAAACTTCCTTTAATAGTTTTAGGTCATCATTATTTACTTTATATCAAATGCGATTGAATTGAAATGAGCATTTAACCTAAAACTTTAACGCAACAAGGTATAAAAATAAAGGATCTATTTTGTAATTTATTTGTTGCCCTTAATTCTTCAAAAAACATAGTTAATAAATATGAGCAAAGTTTCTTCTAAAGTTTCTCATCTGAATAGAGAAGAGGTTCTTCACACACAAAGGAAAAACAATAATACAAATCTCACCTGAAAAGAAAAAATAAAAGTATTCAGTTTTCAAATAATCACAACACATTCTCTTGTTTTAAATTGAAACAAGTTAAATTTTTAATTAACTTTTACTTGAAGCAACATCTTGAAGATTTTAGCAACAAAATGAATTATTTGTCCCTTCTAATTAATTTGCTTTAAATGTGTAAAACACCACTACCTTGGACAATGTAATGCAACAATTACATAAATTAAATAAATCATTTTACCCCTGCAGTGTTGGAAAATACAACTTTCTGAATTTATTTTCTTTTCATGAAAACTAACTTTGTTGCCTCCCACCTACTTAATGTTCTCATGGCAAAGCAGGTCTGTTTTCAAAGCTAAAGAACTGAAAGCCTTGGACAGAGATAATGGGTACAACCTCAGGTGACCTTTCTCATTAGGCTCTTTGCATGCTTTCATAGACGTTCGACTGCAAAATCCTTCATGCATTAATCTGAAGGCCTGTTTTTCACATCGTAGCTATATATTGAAATATGAAAGCTGTAACTTTAGACTTACAAACATTATTTTTAAGAAATGCACTCAGGTGTGATACTGTCCATTTAAAAGAGAATACATCAAGCATCACCCTTAGTTTCAGGCCCGTTCAATGTGAAAATAATCCTATTGATCAAATATCTTCTGTGAAAAATACCTTGGGACTAATCAATTTTCTAATTTGTGTCCAATTTGTTGAACGGCATGAAAAACGAAGCCGGCTGCAAAACAGCATAAGAAACCCATTCAGCCATTTTCTGCATCACCATCTGAGTGCAGGCACAGAAGTTCTTGTGGCAAGGTGACATGGAAAGTTTGCTCTACTTTAACTTTACGACTTCAATAGCAGCCATGGCTAAAGTAGAACTCATGAGATTTTAATGAGAAAGAAACTCCCTCATCTGACAGGTTACACAACAGAGTCAAAACAATCAAGAGTTACAGTAAGGATGGTTTTCAAGAAACATACACTGTACAGTAACAAATTACATGTTGATACTGTAATGTGCATAAGGGATTATTTTAAGAAGAATGGAAATATTCTATTGTTTATGATGATTTCTGGGATTATATAACAGACAGAAACATGCACAGCTCCAGCACTGCCTACGATCATCACAAACTGAGCAGATTCTGTTTACAGGGTGGAGGTGTGAGCCTTGACATTGAGGTGTAAGGGGAAAAAAACATCTGCTCAGTGTCAGCAAAACTGAAGAGTAGGATTGAGGCTGAGGTCTTATGCCTCTCCTATATCACAGCAGAAGCAAAACAGAGGGCCAGCTGCTTCAGATTTTTGGGGATTAACATTTGTGAAATCTTTGAGCTGGACACAGACTTTTAAATAAGGGGTGTTGAGAAGGTAGACAAGGTCCTGAACAGTCATCAAAATATGTTCCTGTGTCCTATCAAGGTCATTCTGTATGGCATCATTCAGTCTGCGTTGAATGTTTTGCGGAGGATTATTTATGCAACACAGCACAAAATTTATGTTTGACATACAGGACTTGCTATAAGAGCAACCTGGAACAGATACTCCCTAAATCAAACGTTTTGATCTATCCTATTTCATTGGTAAAAGTACAGAACAAGCCTCTAAATTTGCTAAGAAAATCGTAGAGAGTTTTAAAATAGTTATGCATTATTGTCAATACTAATTTTCCTTTGACATAAATAAGCAAGGGAGGCTTTAACCCTTTAAAGCCCGAACCATGAAATAATTCACATTCTGATTTTTTAATGTAAGAGTTGTCATTGAATTCTATGAAAAACTATGAAAAAAACATGCATTTTGTTTAAGTTAAACTTGATCATTATATCCATAAATTTTGTTACATTTGACATTTCCGTATAATCTTTTATAAATTTTCTGTTCCATACATATTTCTGTTTTATTAAGTCGGGTTCTCAAGAGCGAAAATATCCCACTGATGATGCAGAGGTCTCAAAAATTCATGTATCAAACATGATACACTTGGCTTTAATGGGTTAAAGAAGGCTTATCATATTTTAACCTTTTATCCGACAGCAGAAGACTAATATGAAGCAGCAAGATTCAAGAATCTCACTATCGGGCTATAAAGGTGGAGACATCGACAACATTAATGCTTGAAAAAAAAAGGTAGCTTGTTTTTCTTTAACATTGTTTACCAAATGATCAAGTCAGCCAATCTTTGTAAACACAAAAGACAAAATATATGGAAATTATTACTTTGGTTTGAGGCAAAGCTTTCATTGGAATTTAGAAAGTAGATTGGGAAAAGTATTTTCTTAAAATGCATAAAAAAAGAGGCAATAGCAAATGTCTTTTACATCCTTACTTTACATACGATGTTTGAAATGTTTTTTTTTTCAATATAAAGATCCTCATATTGTGGTGTTGAAAATTGTATTATTCTTTTATTAGGTATTTAATCGTTCTCATGAAACACGTCAGAGTTGCTTATGCTGTCAATAGTAACAGAAATATCAGGAGAGGGAACTAAACCTCTATCGCTCTCTATAATGCCTCAACTACTTACACTGGAGGAAGTAATACTGTATGTACTCAAAAGTTTCATATTTTTCTCTTTGTAAGAAAACTTGGAAATAAATTTGTCCTTCTACAGAACAAACATTCAATCAACACAAACTTTGTGACAAGAGACTTGATTGTTTTGTGTGGGGTTGGTAAAAAAAAAGAAAAGGATTTTGTGGATAATTAGAAACAACCGGCATCCAGCTCAACTCAGACACCAATGGCGATTCCACGCAAGGTGAAAAAATATTTAGAAATAATACTTTTAAATACACAAAGGCTGAATGAGGATACAGTTTACCTGCAACCATAAACACAGAGCAGGATGGTAAGAGAATCAAACAAAATCATTAAAGAACTCAGCTAAGAGTATACAGCTTCAGGTGCTTGCCACAAAATGTATTTTCTTATGAAACACCCTACACTGAAAGCATTTTGTCAGAGGTTGTTGCTCTGCCCCACAATTCGAATCTAGCCACTTTTACTCGAGACCCTCAATGCTTCTGAAAGAACTACCATGATTAAAGTAAAAAAGGTGTCAACTGACACTCAGTCATATACCCTCCTAACTAGACACTACCAAAAGTGGCATCTTAATATCACCAAGTTTCCATAACAACAATCGGAAGCTATATGAGAACGTCTTTTTCTGACCTACTAAAATAAATATAAACCTCTGAAGTGTACTCAACACTGCTGCCTCATGTCCAACTATAAGCACAGTTACTGATTTAATTTTATGCTATAGGCCCGTTTCTCTTCAAAAAGCCTTCAGAAATTCTTTAAATCACATAGAAACCTTAATTGTTAGAGCAAAAATATTTAATTTATTTCTAAACATTTTGTTGGCCTCTGCCAAAAAGGACAAACTGAATTGTCATTAAGTTAGCAGCTGAGTAGTGATGCAAAATATATGACCAAATCAACACAGGAAGGGTTCACTGGACACACAACCATTCCTTGTCCAGGTCTACCATCATCTTAAAAACCTGAACATCATAAAAAGTATGTGAGTGAGCAAAAGAAAGTAGTGCTTAAGAGAGAAAACCTGATTTTAGGATCATCTAGGGGGATTATGTAAAGTGGATGTGGGAAGATCTTTCTTTCTAAATTAAAATTCAAAGAAGCAGACTAAGTTCTGTTCTTTTGGAAAAAAGGGGGGCATCCAAAGCATTAAGATCAGGTCTATAATAATTGCAAAGCACGTGATTTCATAGAATAAAACAGGGAAATGTGACTTATCATGTTTTTCAGGGGGTGTAGAATAAAACAAAGAAATCTTCCCCTAGATCGCACCTCACTTGTTTCATCCCAAGATTTGCTTAAAATAAATTAAAAGATTTAGAATAAAAAAAATGTCCAAGGAATTTACTATTTTCTGTGCTTTCCTACTAAAACAGGCACCTCTGGTACCAGATGTACATTTCATGTGATGTAATCTTAATAATGTATTCAGCTGTTAACTTAAAAACAGAGACGCCACAAAAAAAAGAGGATGGAGTGCCACAGAATGACAGAGAGACAATAAGGGTAGTGGAACGGCAGTCATCTGTCAAAGTCGACTCTAAGCACCACTGCATGTCTAATGCCTGCTCAAGACACTGCACAGGAGAAACTAATCTCAGAACCATAAGAGGAACCTGGCCTTGGTACCAGATCAGCTCAAGTAAAACACATAATGCTGCTGACACACCACCGTTTCTCCCAGAGAAAAAAGAAAAGAAAATGAATTCATCGACACAACAGGAAAATTACCAACTCACAGCCTTCAACAAAATTGCCTTTCATCTCTCCTCTGCTTTCTTTTGCCCCCTTGTGCGTCTGCCTGTTTTTGTCACATGCAAATGATGAGCTACTGGGATGAATGCATGTCATTTTAAGGGTTTATATTATTAGCAGTTCATCATAAAACTTGCCTGGGTGAATCTTTTAAATATTTTTCTAGTAAATTCAGAAGTATGCTTTAAAACATATCAAAACTTTCAATCATTGGTAGAGTAATTTGCAAAGGGGAGTATTAATAATACCTGATAGGTATCTTTAAAGGAGACTAACTAATGATGTGTAAATACAGGGTTTTATTAACTAGGAGAGCTGTGGATTTCATCTGTATGCCAATTACAGCTAGAGGGTTATTAGATAGAGAGTTATTAAAGGGGACATATTTAGCAAAATCCACTTTTTTAAGCTTTTAGCTGCATTTCTTTGTGTGCTTAGAGTCTCTAAATGTGCGAAAAAGTTTAATCTGTCCTCTCTATGTCTTGTTTTGATGCTGTTAGGATCATATATTTTAGTGTGTTTAGTTTTCTCTTTTTCTATTACATTTTGTCATCTATCATGTCATAGTATTTTCTGTGGAACTGGTAAAAAAGCTCTGGACTTCCAGTTTGCAGTCCCACCATTCTGTATTTTTTTTCTCTCAAGGTATTTTGTAGCTGAAGTTGAAGGATGCCGAAGCAAAATGCAGATGAATCTAAATGTCTGGTTGCTGGGTGTATTAACCCACACAAGTCATTATGCCATCCCTCAAGATTATAACTTTTTTCAAGAGTCTGGTTGAACTGAGTTTTTCATAAACACACCTACATCATTTGAGAAAGTCATCTTTGTTTATGCAAAGCACTTTAGGAAACGAGTGCTTCTGCAACCTTGGTCAGTATGAAGAAGAATTAGCTGACATAATTCATCTGTCTCAGGGGTCAATTTTTTCAGTCTAAAGAAACAATGAAAACAGCAAACAGGTCGTTTGCAGAAAACACTAAAAGTTTTTATACTAACCTTGAAAGTCAGACTAATGATCTGTAGCACTCAGGTTTAGTTCAACATATTATTAAACTCAGGCTGCTACAATTAAATCTATCTGGGGAAAGGAGAAATTTTTGGAAAAGTCAACAACTAACTTAGAACTGACCTGACTGAACTTGAAACTTTATATTGTTTATGCAATCTATGGCTCCTTATTTGGATTCTTTAAGGATCAGGTCCTTAAATGTCTCCCAACACACCTGAATAAAATAGCTAATTGCTTAATCGCCTCACAAGTTATGCAGAAATCTAAAAGTCACAGGAGGCCGGCCCTCAAAAACTTGAGTTTGAGACCAATATCATAGCAATTCTTGTAGGACTTTACATATTTTTGGGCATAAAGATAACATGGAAAATATATGAATTTAGAATAAGCAATGAAGTGAGGCGAATCGGGTTTGTCTGATATTTTTTCTTTTATGTCTGCTTCACTACTAATAGTAAAACATTGAGTTCCTGGGGTGTACTGTAAGAAAAGCTGTGCTAGGCACAAATGAAACATTCCAGTGATAATACTTCTGTGTGAAAACTGCATAGAAATTGATTCAGCAGTAAAGCTGTGAGTATGAATAAAAACAAAGGAAAGTAAAAACATGTTATAAAGGGTGTATTTATTTTGGATTAAATTAATTAGTTGGTACTCATGCTTGCAAAATTTGTTGAGGGGAAAGAATCAAATCAGCTACAAGAATAATCACCAGGTTTGAATGAGGGGTCTTTTAATCATCACAGATCATCAGTAATTAAGTCATTGCTATCATTTAGCTATGATCAGTGAAATAAAACAAGCCACTCTATTATGTAAAGGCTCATTGTATATGCTTGCCTAAGTCTTATTCATAATTTAGGTCTCGTAATAATGACAGATGGGGATCTTAGCATGCGAGACAATACAGCACACCAATATTATGAAAAAGACTTGGAGGTCAGGAAGCTGCTGAACATAACTCAAACAATAATTTAGTCTCAGTATTAACAGGGCTCTACTTCTCCTTATCTACATGGAGCACATGTTTCTTCCAGGTGTGATCAATAACATCTGCCATTTTTATGAACGCAACCCTAATCGTCCAAATGTCACGTAGATCTGATTGCTGTGATCTCCAAACATAGTGGCATTTTGCTCATGCAAACAAGAGCCCCCCCCAAAAATGAAAAAGCACTCTAGCTAAGCAAAGGGAAAGTTTCATGTTCGGCGTGAAGCTACATCAATGAAACAGAGAGATTTCTGACAGGAGCAAATCGAATGAGGTGTAAATACAGTCAATGACTTGAAAGTGGCAAAAATCTCAGTTCACTTTGAAATACATCTATTGATAAATTGAAAAAGTTTAAAAAGAAGACTTTTGTCTTTGATTAGTTTAGTCCAAGGAAAGTTTTAACTTCTTAAATATTAAGGTTTGCGGCTGAAACTGGTGGATTTAACTAAGGTTAGAGATTCCATGAGAAATCAGCCGAAACCAGAATCTGCCAATTTTTCCCAGCTTGATCTGACTTTTTGCAAGCAACTGGAAGGGTAAAAGTAGAGGAAAATGTATCTTTCAAACCAAAGTGTAGGCATGGCTCTACATTTCCTACAAGCTAAACACAGGGACAGCTGTGTTTAGCTTGTAGGGGTCAAAGGATTCGAGTCCCGGCCCTACTGACCTTTGCACAATGTCTCTCCCCTCTCTTGTAACCCACTTCCCTGTCTACATACTTTTGAAGAGAGCAAAATAAAAGCCACTAGAGCCTAAAAAACATTTTAACAAGTCAACCATATGATGCTTTTTTCTTCAGTTTTAAGGTAAAAGCCAAATCCTGTTTTACTGCTTTCACATAGTGTGACATCACCAATTGTTACTGATATAAACCACTCAGTTCAACTTATTTTATTTAGAAATTTATCTACAAATGTCATCCAAACACAATTAAATCAATACAATGCACTCTAATTAAGCAAGCTAAGATTTAGTTACATGCTTTTCAGTTTATCTGTTATCTTTTCAGGGGGTATAGTTGTCAAATCAACTTTACATACTGTACCAAACAGTTTAATGATCTCTTATAACAGGAGGCCTAGAAAAATGATAAGCATTTCGTTCTTATCTATAGTGATGTTATAGCTCTACAACATTATTTGCAATAAGTTAATTAGAGTTTTTAAGGTAAAACTTTTACAAAAAAACAATTCAGAAAGTACTGACAATATAGTTATGGGTTCATCTATATTCGGGAACTGTTCATGTAAAGCTAAGAATGTGTGATGTGTGTAAATTTACATTTTAAAATAGTTTTCTGGGATGAGTAGGAGAAGTCAGGCAAGGCTTTTTGAAACCAATTACCTTTGCTGTTTTGTAATGAGCAAACTTATATGAACAAGTTTGTGCTGAGCAAACGACTGTGCTTTCCCAGTTTACACTTCATGCATTAACCTATTTTATATTGCACCAAGCTTTAATCAATTGGAAGGCAGCTGGTGAAGATGGTAAATCTTTATAAGGTGACACATCATTCCTTTTGATTGTTTATCTCAGAGGCATCTCCATGTCCTTTGGCCCAGCATTGGATATCAATACCCACCACTTCTGCGGGGGTAATTATCTTATGATAGCCTCTTGCTTCAGGAAAGGTTAAGTGCCGTTTCTCAGTGACTGGGCACCAGATCCATTGTTGGGGGAGGGACAGAAGGAGGAGGGCCTAATGAAATAAATGCACATGCAAACAGGTGCAGAGATCCACCATCGAAACATCAGAACTGAAAACATTGACACAAATAAACCCGCCCTAATGTGCACTCACAAATCTACACACACCAGCGCTCCTCAGATGGATGGTGAGTTTAATAATGGTTGTAATGAGTGAATTGGACCAGTGTAGTGTATCCTCTTTTATTTGACAAATTTGTCTTAACACTGCTCAGAGATGTGATTTATGCTGACAAAATGAAACAGTGTGAGAAATAGCAGAGCTTTGGATCTACTTAACCAGGATACGACTAAGAGGTTGTTTTTTTTTTCTGTAGATGAAGAGACGACTTTGTTTTCTAAGCTGAACTTTGTTCCATAAAATGTTTAAAAGAAATTGGTTTTGATGTTAAAAAGTACTTTCACTGAGCATTTGCACAAATGAAAAAAGAAAACAATTATCCACCCGAAATTGTAAATGAACAGGAAAGCTTTATTTTTCACAGTTGAAATTTTCTTTAAAAAATACCAACAATGGATTTAAAGAAAAAAAACACAGAACAGAACCATTTACTGAAGGATCCTTCATGCCTTATAATATAGTTCACTGATGTTTAACTTCACATTTCAATGAAAGAAATTCATCTTCATCTTTAGGATTACAAGTGATGCAGCAAAACCAGTTAGAAATAAAAGTAAAATTGAGAGAAAACAGTAGTATGGGCACAATTTCTGTATTTGCAAACCCAAGTGCGTACTTTCCAATAAATAAAAATCTTCTGTGAAATTTCAGGTGAAGCACTGAGTAGATCCATCTTTAGCTAATTACAGCTGCAAGTCTTTTGGGCAAATCTCTACCAGGTTAAAATCTAGATTTTTACTGTAAATTATTTTTTAAAATGTTGATTACATTTAAGCCTGGGCTTTAACTGAGCCTTTCTAAAACATGAATACATTTTTTGTTTTATTCTGTTCTAATATCGCGTCTTTTAAAAACTTTGCCTTTTAGTTAGCTATATTAATTCTGCTCTGAGCAGCCTTCCTGTTAGCAGTAGCAAAAACCTCCACATAGTATGTTGCTGCCACCCAGAGGTGGGTAATAACTAGTTACAGTTACTCAGTTACATTTACTTGATTAACCTTTAGACAAAAAATATCCTCTTAAGCCAAGGTTTACTGAAGAAATGTATGATCTTATTAAAATATCGCTACTCTTACTTGAGTAAAATGTTTGGCTACTCTTTCTACCATGATAAAGACAGATTATGTTTATGTCAAAATGAGAGCTACTTTATTGTTGACAAGTTTACTTTATATCCTGGTATCCTACCAGGACATTTGGTAGTCAAGCTAATGTACAGTAAAGAGTAAAAATTGTCACCTTCTGTACTTTATGCTGTTCTAACATGAGTACATTACCTACTGTGAGGATTGTTTTCATAATTTTTATGGTAAGTACAACAATTAGTTTGAAAAAATGTTACTTCTGCCTTTATTTGTTATTCTTCAATTACATTATTTATTTGAATTATTTTATCATGTTTTTTTAATAGGGGATTTTGTATATTTTGGTCTGTCTTATGTCATTTTAAATTCTAAATCAGATTTTCTTTAACTGAGTAGCCCTTTTACCAAATAGTTTTTAATCTTAAAAAAGTAATTTCTTGGACTTTTTCCACTCTTATTTGAATAAAAACTCAATGAAATTGTGTTACTCTTACTTAAATACAATTTTTCAGTACTTTTTCTGCCACCACAGAACAGCCTCAACTGAGCAGAGAACCTTTTTACAAATGTTTGCAGTGTTTCATGTCTTATGACTTTCTTTCTTAAAAACAACAACAACCCCCCTCCCCCCCAAAAAAACCCTAAGAGTCCTCCTGTGCAGAAAGGTGTGCAGCTTTCATTTTGAAAGTTTTTTAGTCAGTGACAAACTAAATAAACTTGCTGCAAAATAAAAATTCTGTCAGTGTTTTATTTTTGCTTGTATCAAATCCAAACAGTGCTGTTGTGCTGCACAACTTATAGCCACAAAGCTGAGTTGTAGTCAGGCTTTTTGGGGTGCAGTGCATGGAGCATGAGCCCGAACAAGTGCTGCAGGCATTTATGCTTAATGCTGATGCTGGCACAGTATCATCCGAAAATACGGGGAGCAGTACACCACATTACCATCAAAAAGGTATGAGGAACGAGACAAAATGCTTTCCCCTTTAAAAACCATTATTTCTTACTAATTCTATTCTGTTTCTTGTATTTTTTTAGATTCAGAGCAAAACCATGAGGACGAATCCACCTTTTGACCTCACTCCAAAGACTATAAAACTGTTTTCATGAATGTGTACATTCTAACTTTTTAACTTAAATGTGTTTCTCTTTTCATTCTCTTTTCTTTCTTTCCTACAACTCTTTTCATTCTGTTCTTGAAGCATTTTTGAATTTGTGTGGGAAAAATTGACATCTTGTTTATTCATTCCGTACCGAGTTACGAAAACTTGGAGGTGCGAAGCCACGCTTCCCAAAAATGCACTTCAAAGGCAACTGGCTATACTGGATTTCACTTCATCAGAGTAAACAACAGACTTTTCAGATTAATAAACAAGAAAATGTCAAATATATTTTCCATATCACATCTTATTAATGTGGTACTTCGTGTGGCTTGTTGTTGCAATGTGACATATATGACAAAGTTACACACAGAGCCCACTGCTACCTATGGGAGTAAAAGCTATTTACTTTCAACCACACAAGTAGCCAAAGTGACAACTGAGGAGACAGTCTTTTGCTTTTTCATTGCTGTAATTAACTCTGAGGCTAATCTAATGTCAGACTAGTGGTGACAACCTATGATGAAACGCATACTTCCTCCCACTAATCCCACTCAAGACAGACCTATTAAAGCTCAACTCTTTGTTCTCTAAATATCCAATGTGTGCGGCTGTCACTCCTTGTAAAACTTTGATTCTGCAGTCAGGTTTACTCTGTGCTTGTCAGTGCTCATTTGAAACCCTTCAGAAACATTTAAGCGCTTGCTTCAAAGTGGGAAGAGAACAACTTGTTCCTTCGGCAGCTCCAACGCAAAGCTGGCGATTAGCAACAAGAAATAAGGAAGATGAGAAAGATCAAAAAGATCAACCCTTGCGCTAGCGCACATTAAAGATAACCTCTGTGATTACAGCAGCATGTGTGCGGTGGCCACCCAGAGATCAAAATGAAGTCAAAATGAAGGGAGGCCACCACTACAGCTTACCAAGGCGCTATATCTGAATCTGTAAAAGGCATTTTCCCTCTACAGAGGCCTAGAGCAACACCATAAACAAACTTTTACTGCTGCAGCTTCTTTTTGAACCTCTGCGTGGTTCTGCGCGGTACTTCGTATCTGATACAAATACCTCATCTAAGCACACAAACAACTTGTCAATTAGCAAACTGGTTGTACAAATATTTATAACTGTGAAAGCTCCAGGGGCGCTGCTGAACAGAACAGAACAGCTGCAAGATGGGTAAAACGAGAGAAAGTACGTTTACTGTTCAGAGTTATACAGTTTAAACTAGGTATTTACATCACCTGTTGAAAAGCACAAATAAAAATCTCATATTTAACTAGTTTAAACCTGTACAGGAAAGTCAGTCCATCATCACCTAAAATATCCAAAATATTAAAAAATATGTAATTTGAGAGGAATAAATTGCTCTCATCAAACTAACAAATGTGTAAACACTGAGATTATTTTGCCTTTAAGATGTTTCTAAAACCTCAGTTCAATATCTCAAGGCTTTAAAAAGCTTGTGATTTGAATTCAGCAGTTCAAGCACGGCACAACAGAAAGTATTTTAAGAACAATGTATGTATTTTATGGCCTAAAACACACTTCTTCTATGTGTGACTTCATGAAAAATCTTAAGAAAGACACTAATATACCAGGAATAGAATTTTAAAAACCTGCTTATATGGTTTATTCATTCATATTATTATTTACAGATGTCTAAAGCTCCTTCTGTACATGCATCTGTTTTAACAATGATACGTAACTACAAACATCCTGCAAATGTGCAGCCGGTATGCTGTTAAGGGAGATGGGGTTTTCTGTGTGTCCCAGAGATAAACATGTTTTGGTGAAAAAAATACATATTAATGGCCACCATAAATTTTCATTAATTAAAAAAAAGTTTTGAAGAGATGGGCTGGTTAGAGTTTCATTATTCACAGTAAAACGGAGCTTAATCAGACATGGGCGAAAAGGCTTCTCAGAGAGGAGAAGAAATAACAACTTTAAAGTAGGCATACAATAACCTATTTCACTTTGTAATTTGATTACAATTTGCAGATGCATTTGATTCATGTTGGAGAGAAGATCTGAATAAACTATAACTGATTTGTTAGCTGTTGGCCATAATGTTGAATTTGTTATTTGAGGGAAAATCGTGAAGCCCATAGTTTTATATTTAAAAAAACAGACAAGCAAAAAAAAAAAAAAAAAAGAAAACTGTGAAAGTTATTTTCACATGTATTTTGCTCTTAGAGGGACCGGTATACTTTATGAAATAGTTAATATGATGAGGAATTAAGATTTTAAGCAAATGTTAAAGCAACAACTTAAACATCAGCCGTTTCAATAAAGCTTGAGCATAAATAGTGATTTCAGAAAGAAGACGACCTTTGCATCTCAACAAACTGATTATAAACTGACTTTTTTAAAAGCCTTAGGAGCATTTGAGCAACTTGAAAACTTTACTCAATATTTAAAGCTTGTAGGATATTAAAAATGCATAAAATGCCTTTTCCAGAGGATTACCATTTTTGAATTTGAAGGTTTAAATAATTTTCCAGAAAAAAACATCTCTATATATCAGTGTGTATATATATATATATATATATATATGTATATACATACGATCAGAAATTATTTGGTCTAAGCTGTATCTCCGTCTGTGTGTGTTTTTTTGTGAACAGAAAGAGCACAAGAGGTAAAGTTAGTTTTAAAGTAGTAATGAGCTTTGTGGATTGAAACTTCATTAACATGTCTTGCCTGCTTTGATCCACTGATAATCAAGGATCGGATCAGAAACCCAAGAGACAAATTATTCAAGTCTCATCTAACTTTTTGAGGGCATGTATAGATGCAAAAGTTTTTCACAATAAGGAAAATAATAGGACAACCACCAGCCTGAGATGCAGGGAGCCAGTTGGTTTTAGATAATGTAAATATCCACAGGCTTAGCTGGCTAGAAAGAGTCCATCTGTTTCCATTCTGCACTCACCGTCAGTGGAGCAGCCAGTGGACCCGTCACTGGAGCAGTAGCGCATCTCAATCCTCTGTCTTCCCACTTCCAGAAGACTAGGGTCGGGGATCCGCGCTTTGCAGGTGTAGCGGAAACGCTGCTCATAGTGGCCGCCATTGTCAGAAATATTAACAGGGGTCCACGGGGTCCAGGGTGTCGTCTTCTTGAGGTCGGGACATGGCAGAGTGTTGCAAGATTGGTACTCCTGTCAGCACAAACATTTAAGACAGACAGAAAGAACATGTTTAAACATTAGACCCAGGGCTTCTCTTTTCATGTTAAGCACGTTTACGAGCAGGTGAATCTGACCCACCTGGAAGAGCTAATCGCATCAGCTGAGTAATAATCAGGGTTTGTTTTTCTGGTATATTTCTCATTCATTATGAGGAGGACAATTACTGTTGAAATTCTCAGCAGTGACTCATCAAGTTAAACAGCTTATTTTATGCAACTTCCACAGACTTTTCAAGGCTTTCACTGTCACTCACCCTTGAAAGCCTCTTAACACAACTTCAGTCAGGAAACTCATATAAAATGCTTCTAAAACGTTATTAACAGTAAAACTGACAATCAACATCTAAGAAATGTAACAAGAGGCCAAGTAAAAACTAGTTATTTCATCTAACTGAACTTTGCACAAAAAGTAAGAACATTTGTGTTTGGTTCCCAGATCTTTGTTGCAATGAGGATTCTTGGTAATAAATCAACCCCTGAAAAGCCTGTTTATTCTCTTCTCAATGGAGTAATTTGTAAGGAGAATCAATTTGGGACTTGAACAGCATAATTAAGTATGTGGGTTGTGTCACTGAAAACCTTTCAGATCCTCACATCTATTACAGCTTATTGCCTCTTGACTCTTGTTTGCTGCAATTTATTGAATTTGATGATTGAAGCTCAAATAAAGAAAAGTTAAGACATTTACAGTTTAACAATTTAACCAACTGGGAGCTCAGTAGTGTCTTGGAGAATAGTACACAACCACAGGAGTCAGGTGCCTCCACCTCATGCTGCTCAACAGCTTTCAACTGCCTTGAAAATGAACCCATTCCTCTACCAGCATGACTCACAAGTCTTCCATTGTGGTTGTACTGGTGACTCTGGGGTGAACAGCACACTTAGACTGATACTACAGGTGTTCTAGGTTTTGAAAAGGAAAACAGGCAGGCCTTTCCATCCTCTATGGAGAAATTAGTGTACCAACTGCACTGGGATTACGGAGACCAAAATTTCATGCAGCACTGACATATATCCAGTCAGATTCTAATTAGGTTTAAAATCCTCTTTATAGTTAAGAGTACATGTTTAAGGCATTTACTGTGGAAATTTTAAGGAAGAGGAGCTTTACTAATTCTATTGGTTTGGCACTATAAAAAAAAACATTCTAGTGTTACTTTGCCATTTCTGTCTAGAGGAAGTTAGCAAACTCAACCGTTCTGAGGGCCACAAACATCTAGCTTATCGCTTACTGATTTAGCGTTAGCAACCAGGCAGCTTGAGTAGAATTAACAAGGTTTTATCAAGCCAAACATAACAAAATGGATGAAAATTTGGGTTTTGACTGAATCATTTTATAAAACTACCAAATCTTATCCAAGTATTATCTAAACACAATCAAAACATTTTATAACGGTGAATTCTCAATTGAAAACAAGCAAACCAAGAAAAAGCTCACTGAGCAGATTTAATTCAAAACAAAAGGATGGATGGAGAGATGAAGTTAAACTGGCAGAGCAAAGGATTTCTTATAAACAAAAAAAAATGAAGACAAAATAACACAACAGTAATAACAAATCCTCCTCCAATGTCCAATTGGTTTTGGGTGCTGGGCAGTAAAAATGAATAACACACCTCTAGAGCTCTAATGGTATGATGCATGAAAGTTATTCGGGAGTGTCATAGTTATATATATTTCCTCCATCTCCCTCAGCCAATGTTCTGCTTGATTATATAATTCAAGGAGACATTAAGCAGGCAAATGGGAGTCCAGCCTCTATTTGCTCAGCTGAAAAATACAGAGTTTGAGGAAGTGACAAATGTGAATAAAATGACACCCTTGAAGAGAAGGTGAGATGGCTGCCATTTTCCTCCCCACTTGTTTATTTATGCTGAGTAGAACTTGAGTGACTGCCAGACCTTGACAAAATAAGATAAGAGCTCCTTTCTGCACATCCGTCAGCGCGTCACATGGGATACCCTGACAGGTCAGCTGAGAAAAAAGGAGCTTTATACTTTTAACATTATGCAGGCCTATTTTTCATCACATCACTTACCGTATTTTTTTTTCTTCCTATCACAGCTCATGATCTTGCTTTAAACCCATCCATCCATCTTTACATTTTGTTCATCCCATTTTTTCACATATTGCTCATAACTTGAATAGTGTCGGATCTATCCCCATTCCCTTTCTCTGCCCAGATCTCAGTTTCACGTCTCCCTCTCTCCGCCTCTCCCCTTTTATGCCACTTTCTTTCCCCACCTCTTCTCTCTGGAGTATGAAGGTTAGAAACACAGGAAGGATTTAGATTCTGTTAAAGCCCCCATGATGAATGGGGGGGCTGTCATCATCTCCATCACACCTCCTGCCTCTCCCCATATCCCAAGTAATCATCCCCAGACATTATTATTTAACATCGTCACACATCATGAACTACCTCACAATCTGCAATCATCAACCAATATTTTGTAGACAACTGTAGAAAAAAGTACAACTACTGTAAGTGTCTTGGCATTACCTGTAGTGACAGGATGGCAACACATGGCAAGAAGTGGGAAAAAAGGAAGCCACACGATCTGTAGGTGTTTGTTGTGCAAGTTGTAAATGGTGGCCAAACATAATCAATATTTAATGAGGCTTGTCTGTTAAGCATTTCTACCTTTATTCTCTATGGGTTATCATCAATGCAGAGGGTTGAGGGGGTTACTACCAGGGTTAAGGCTTTAAAGCTAAACCTCATGGCTTACAAGGTGAAAAGTATATACTTTGTAATACAGTGTAATAAATGTACCCTATTGACTAAACTGGCTTCAAACGATGCTGTTATTTGCATGTTAACACACAAATTTCATATTGCTTTTAATCCAGACATAGACTTTAAACAAAATGGTGACATAAAAGAAGTACATTTCAGACTGGAATAAGCTGGAGGGGATGCAATCTGTTAACATCAAAAGCTCCTAAAAGCAAGTCCGTTGGAAACATAATAAGACTGAATTGCAAGAATATATAGAGGCTCTTAACTGTGATGCTGTGTCATAAGCATATTGTTGGAAGAATTTTGAAGCAGATGGGTGTTATTAGGATCTCTTTTTTTAGTCTTGACAATGCAAAGATTAAGTGAAAGCAGTGTTTAGACAAGAGAGAAACTATTTGTCTTATTAAAAGAACCAGACAAGAACTTAGCAGCCCTAATAGGTTAATAGAGATATAAGCTATCTTCTCTTAATAGTAAGTGTGACCTAATCAGTCAAGAAGATGTGGTCTTCCTAATTATCTCCAGTGCTTGAGACTGATGACATAATGTGAAATCTATTTAAAAGGTGAAGAGCAGTAAACATGTGGATAGCAACCACTAGTGGGTTTTTGATTGGGATGTTTGATCTCCTGACATTTGATAAATATATTTATTTGTGTAAATTTACTACACAAGAGAGACCTAATTTTATTTTATTCTAAATGTTCCAACATATAAAACGGACAGTTAAAATTATCACTTGGTACATTCTCTCCACCTGCTTTTAATGTGAACCTTTTTTTTATTCCCCTAATATTCCATCTGAGGGTCAATTCTGTATTAAAAGAAAACTGGTCTGACGGAAGGTAGCTGCAGAATATTTGCAACAACTTTAAAGTGTCAGCAACAACAAATCCTAACTAAGCAAACAGAGAAGGGGAATGTTTATCCAAAATGGCTTGTCATGGACTGAATGTTGTAAATGGGAACAGTCATTTAAAATCCTATTTATGGTGTATGAAACTTATGGTTGAATAAATATACATTTTTATAGCGAAAAACATGCATTAAATTCAGATTCAAAATGTAAATGATAGTGGAAAGTTTATTGGTTTCTACATCAATAAAAGTTATTCTGCTACAGTAGCTGTGCATAGAAAAGTCCGAAAGAAAGAACAGAAACAATCTGCGCTGCTTTAGGAGGGCTGTGAATAATGCATTTAAAAAATACAAGAGGTAGTAAAAACAATCATAGCCTCAAAACACCAATACACCCACAAAGACATAAAAACTTTCATATAAAAGAAATTCGATCTGCTTAAGCAGTGGATAGGTCATGTTTCACATGCAATGCACCCTGAATGCTGTAATTCTTTCCTCCTAAACCAAAAACACATTTGAATTGAACTTTTCACTTTGTAAATTTCCAGCTGTGCGTCCTTGTGTTTAAATGTCATGATTTATGGTTTAAACCTTGAAAAAAAAGAAACAAATACATCAGCGTATTATTTTCAGAGTGGTAATTAAGCAAAGCTTTAACAGTTGGGATGAGGAAGATATCACTAGATATAATTAGTCAGCTATTTTTCGGCTCAAGTCCAACTCATCTCACCCCCCCCACTCCCCCCAGGAGACACGGCAGTGAGCATTACAGGCCGGCAGAGAGTAGACATTTTCTGCTGTGAAGCACTTTAACAGGCAGCTGTCTCAGAGGCGGGCAGCTCCATAATGGTTTTCTGAATGGAGCTCTCGAGGGCAGGGTGGGATGCTGGAACGCATTCTCACAAACAGGCTGCATAGACGGTCAGTATATGCTAGACTGTGTCTCGGCTGTTTGTGTTTCTGCTGGACTGACAGGTTGTTGACAGCTAAGTAAAACTTCTATCTTGATGCTGGCACTGGGCTTTCATTTTTGTGTATGAAGCACAAGCGATAAAAATATGATAAAAAATCTCTGCATCATCGGTTCAGTCTAATATAAATTATTTGACATTATATTGTGCCAGTCAGTCAGTCACATAACCTAAAGGCCCTTTGGAAAAAAAAAATACTGAAGAAAAATAGTGTAAAAATTCCCCAAAATTGAAATTGGACATAAAGGAGTGTGTCTCATTTTTATAGCCTTAAATAATGATTTTGAGGGTTACAAGACATGAAAGGTATTTACTTTTGTTTATCAAGATTTGGTATTTGTCGACGGTTCCCATGAAAACTCCTGTATGCATGAGTAGCAGCCACACAAAGCCAGCATGAGCAGATGTAAAAGTTAATGGATTGAAAGTAAAGAACAGCCATGATTACTGATATTTAGGCAATGCAATGTTAGAAGTGTGATGCTGAAGGTTTTTTTAATGTCTAAAATGCAGGGTATAGGGTAGTTTACCTGGACTGGCATGTTAACCGTTTAATATAAGCTTCAGTGTTACTCTTTAAGGAGTATAATTGCAAGGAGCAACAATATTCTGCAAAAGTAGAAAATAAACGCTCCTAATTATTTTATCTGATTTCTATATTAGCTTTATATTTTGTCTCTAAACAGATCTTTACAAAATGCGCTTCTTTCTTTTTTTAGTACATTTGACTAAATGTGACTGAACCTAACTAATTCTCATTGTTTTTAATGTTCACGATATGTTTCAAGTAACAAATAAACGTGATACACAACAGCATTTACATGTTTATTCATCAAAGTTAATTAATAATTGTTTTTTTCTTTAAATACATTTTTGTTACAAAGTGTTACAATAACCTGGTGGTGTAGTGTGTTTTTTTGTTTCTCAATGCTATTTACAGTTAAAATAAAAGCTAATGAAATACTGTAAACTGAAGTTATTTTATCATGTGACAAAATGTCAAAAGGTTTGAAAAGAACTGAAGCCCCCAACATCTATAAGAGCAGGATGTAGATTGGACAGAGGAAAACATTGTATACAATTACCCTTGTCTAAGAAAGAAGGTATGGACTCTTGGGTGTCTCTGATGTGAGAGGGGGACATAACAAGTCTTACTTCTCCAGTCTCGTATCCTTATTAAAGTGAATGCACGTGTTATTGAACTGGGTGAGCTGAGAGTGTGTGAGCAGCATGGGTTATTACAGAAACACCTTAGCTTACAGACCTCTGTGTTTATGTGCTGACTTTAGATGTGAGATGTGAGAATAAGCAATCCTCTGCAGCGCCAACAGCTTTATCGGCTGTGGCGGAGTCCACCAAGACAGAGGCCTAATCTTCTTTAAGTTTTAGTGACACATCAGTTCAATTAGTGGCACCCGCCAAAAACACACTTTGTCAAACATCGACTCATCTCTTCTTTCTGTGAGTCTCCCACCACCAGTCTGGCTCTACAATGAAGCCTGTTGTTGCCCAGGGGAAAAACCACACACCAACGCACACACAACGACTAACACAGAACAATACAAAAATGCACAAGTAAGCTCACACATCCGGTTGCGTGCACAAACATCAGGTACTTAACTTTCATTTCACAGCCTGCATGCCTGCATGACTGAGCTCCTTACAGGTAAATAGAACAGCTCTCAATTCCATTAAGCGGCTTTGCGCATCACCAGTTCTCTATGGCCTGAGTTTTAGTTATCTAATTCTACATGATAAATCCAGCATAATGGCACGGTTCTTTCTGATCCTTGGATTATGGGTGGGTATTTTACTGTACACAGAAGGAAATAAAACTTGAGTGATATATTTTTCACGATCAGTAAAATAAGGAGCTAGAAGCCTTTCATCCTAAAAAAAACTATAAATCAAAGAGAATACCAGCTTAGCACTTCAAATGAAGTTATAGTTCTTGACAAGATCAAGTTAAAAATGTCTCCTTTGCAAAATAACTTTTTTGAGACGGTTTAATGTTTGACCATTTAGAAACTCTTAATAATTTTTGTACATCACCAAACAGAAGTTCAAGGTGTAGAAGAGAAAAAGTTATATTTTAGGTAAAATGCTCATCATTTACAAGCGTTATTGGTGTTAGTATTCTTTACTAAGAGATCACTAACACAAACCCTCTAGGACAAATTTAACACCAATTTTGAAATATTTATGGGTTAAGGTTCCTGCCTCCAGTCATTTGACAGCATCTCTCTGAAAACATTGTTAAGTACTTAACTGTCTTGCTGAGGAACATTTAATTTATCTCACCATAACCTTTTTTTTGTAGAACTTGATAATTATTATATTATTTCCCTATATTGGTGACAGAATTAGCATTTTAGCATATAATTAGCATTTATTATTTTGCAACTGAGCCTGTGACATCAAACTTATGAGAGAGGACAACATTGAGTTTATAAGAATGCTATGAGACTTTAACAATAGTTTTGAGAAATTGAGGGAAAAGCTACAGTAAAATTATTGGTATGAAATTGCCAAATGCATTGTTTTAAGGGGCAAAAACAATAAATTGGCTTAATCGTGATAAATAATTTATGAAAATAATCTCTGTTTAATTTAGCAAACTGACAATGACTATAATGGCATTTGCTGACAAAAAATCAACGCATAACAATAAGCAAAAAATGTACAAAAAGACACAAATTTTGCATTTAAGCTGTAGTTTCAAAATGTTGGTGATTTCAAAGTAGAGTACCTTCACTGCAAAATAAAAAATAACTAAAGAGCAGAGTCCACCACAAACCATCCTGTCCATTCTGCGAGCAGCTAGACATGTACTAAACCTTTTATGACGTTAAGTTAAACAGAGAAGGCAGGCTTTTTTTATGTTGTTGAAACTTATTTTTAGCTGCAGATCCATTTTTTTTGCTACAATTGTTAAATACATGCTACGCTATTTCAATAAATATAATGATTTTCTTTCTTTTTTTTTTTTTTTTAAAAAAGGACAGAATTATTTTTTTTATCTACATTTTCTTTTTCCTGTATTTTGATAGCCCATTAATAACCAAAGTTGGGGGAAATTTCTGCACACGGTTCAGCTTTTAATCTAATTAAGAGATTAATCAACAGAATAATCAATAGAATATTGGAATACAGAAATAATACTAAGCTGCAGCCCTAGAAATTATCACAGAGTTTGCAATGATGAAATCAAATATGTCTAACCCACATTTTCATTATTCTATTATTCTTTCTGTTCTATCAAATCAATTACATCCATATGTTTTCCTGAACTTCAGCATCTCTTTTACTGGTATCAACATCAGATATTAGTATGAAAAGAAGTTAAAATTAATCTAAATAGCAAATTATTTTATTAGCCAGCTGAGTTTTTAAAAAAGCATTGGAATATTTCAAACATTTTATCAAAACAGTTTCATATTGTGACATTGCAGATATTGAAGTTGTGATACAGATTAAATATATTGTGTAATTCTACTCTCAGTTCAGTTCATATTAGTTCTGTCATTTTTTTTAGATTTAGATGCTTAAAATGCAGCAAACACTGTTTAAAAAATACAGAATAAGGCTTGAAGGTTATTGCTGACAGGAAGCTGGAAATGAGATAACAACCACACCTGGTCTGCAGCTACAGATTAACTGTTGAATATATGAATTCACATTAAAACATACAATTTTATATTACATTTCAACTAATCAATTTCCTTTTTTTTTCTTTCAAAGACTATTTTTATGCACTAGCGTCCTTTATTTTTGTTAGTAGATATACAGGAAATTGGAGTTTTAGGTGGGGGAAGACATGCAGCAAAGGACACCAGAACAAGACGTGAACATTTGACTCCTCAGTAGAAGGGTCACATGCTTAAATCCTGCACCTCTGCTGCTTTTCTTATAATCTTCAAGATTATTTTTGATAATAATTTTTTTTTATCACCCCCTCGAAACAGTAGGAGACTTACTCTTTACTTAAATATTTTAAACAGTTTTTGAGTTAATTAAATGAAACTAAATGTATTATTTAATTCACTGTTTGCAGGAAAATTTAGTCCATCCTTTGCTTGTTTTTTTTGTTGCACCACATTTCCTCAGTATTTAGAAGGGAAAGTAGGGGATATATGTAATACATATAAGGTACATGTGCATCCCTAACTCTCTCAGTGCATCATTGCAAGAGAATCACTTCAAAAAACTGCTTATGCCAATACGCAGACTTCTTTCGAGCCTCACTAGGGATTTAGACCTGTGTAGATACAGAGCAATGTTATACTGCTGCAGGGACCTAGTCTGAGGCGACTGAAGTTAAATTCATGTGGTCTCCAGCATCAATCTCTCAGTGTTACTGTAAATGAAGTTTACAGTAACACTGCAGCTTAGATCTCTGGGTGCAAAAAAAGAACATTAAATAATATGTGAAAGAGATCAATCACACAACCTTGTGTCTTTAATTATGCATGCTGCAACATTATGTATTCAACACAGTAAGGTTGTTCAATGTGAGCAGTGTCACCTCTGTTTAAACCAAAGTTTCACTTCAGCTAGTCTTTGTTTTGCTGTGATGTTAGCTCCCTGTGGAGAACGTATGAAGAAAAAAAGATGTGGGTAAAAAGAATTCACAATATACTGCCATAAATCCGTTACCCCAAAGTTTCCAAAGTTGTGGACCTTGTGAATTCTTTCTCTGACATTTAAAAAAAAACAAAGAGTTGAGGCTGGTTTATCTATGTCCGCTAGTGTCTTATAGCTACCTGGAGCTCGCCACAGGTGGACGTAATGGTAGCAATATGAGTAACCATGTATTCACAAACACATTTCCACACAGCCTGGTCAACCTAAATGATCATCAAGATGTCTGATCTTAGTGATAACCAATTTAAAAAAAATCTGCTGCAGGTCTGTGGCATAGAATAATATACAGCTGTTAATACTGATGCCCCTAAACAAACCCAGTGCAATCAGTCATGTACCTAGAGATGTCTTAAAATGGGCAAACATCAGTGTGGATTCTTTATACTCCTTGGGCCTGATATTTACAAGGTCCTGGGTCTTAAAACAGGTGCAAACATGTTTGTACGTACAGAGCGTATCTTAATGGGAAGAGCAAAATGATTCATGTTTGCAATTGACCAGACAGGGTGTGAACACCTGTTTATATGCCTTCACCTTCTAAAATTTAGATACAAACTGAGATGCAAATATATCTGCTGCCATTGATCTATATTGTGGCCATATCTGTGGTTATTCATTTATATTCAAACATAGATGAAGATCAAAGAAATAGCATTTTAAAAAGTCACTTAATCACACTCTCTAAAGGTCTGTTCTAATTGAATTAGCATGTTTCTAATGTTCTCATTATTCTTAGGATATTTAAACAGATAAAAAAACTTTTTAGTCCATGGATAACATAGATATCAGTATCAAATATTTAAATTGGTTGTCTTAAAGTAAACTGATGTATTTGCTCTTCATTAGTATCTTATGTCAATTAGCTTTATTATAATATTGTGAAATACATTTTATGAAATGTTTCTATAATTCCAGTGAATATACAGCTATACTAAGGAACCAAAGCTGCCTCAAGTTCCACAAGACAAAAGGGTGTTTGTGAAGTCTGTATCCAATTACAACTCCACTGGCTCAGACGGGTCTAATTAAGCCCATATCACAATGGAAGATGACAAGGAGCCGATGAGAAAACAAAACAAAGGTAAAGGGGGACACAAAGGCAAGCATCCAAGAGAGAGAAGAAAGAAAAAAAAACAATCAAGCACCTTTTTAATGTAGTGAGAAAGGTTTGCACTGTGTTTGACCTTCAGCTCTGTGTTACTTGACACCAACAACAACTGTCTCTGGCATGAACTCCTCACTTTATACTGCAGATTTAGAGAACACATAATGAAAAAAGTGACAGGAAAAGACAGGTTTTACTTTTTGGGAATAAGAGCGAGTCGATGATTGGGATATCCTAATGTTTAAAAATCAGATCTGTGGTTATCAGTTATTTTATCAGCTAAAGAAATGCAGAGTTATTCCTGGATGATTCTGGCTGGATCTATATGTCAGTTATAGTCAGAGTATAAAACAATTGTTAGTATGTAAATGGCCAACATGTGAATGATGGAAAAGGATGAAAGTAACATGGAAACCAGCATAATGAGTAGTCATACTTCAGGACTCCAGGTGACCATTGTGAGCGAGATTATTTACAGTTGCAGAAAAAGTTGAACAACCACAGTAATTTCAAGTAAACTGAGAACTGAACAAGGAGATGGCAAACAAACACAATGAAACACCAGAAGTATTGTAAGAAGCATCGTCACAGGTAGGGCGTGAAACCCTGTGTCAACTTGAAACAAGTAATACCTGCTCTTTGATATGGATGCTTATTGCACAAAAAGAGAGGTTGATTTATGCTTATGCCATCCAGTTAGATGGATGGACAACCTTTTATGTGACTGCCATGCAGCTTCAGTTTTCTGCATCGTCCTTGTAGGAAAATTTGTTGCAACGTGGACAAATGGTCCATAAATATCACAAGAATAAACTCTAGTCACTGACATTGTAGAATGACATGAGGACGCTTTAAGAAACCTCAAGTCAGCTCAGTCACTTTACTTTTGGCATGTTCTAATCTTTGACACAAGTAGCTTAGACCACTTTCAATTTTCATTATAGCTATGAATATTTTCATTTCACAGTAACTCTAAAGTGTGAAAATAATGCACAGGAATTGTTCATGAAGGTCAAATTAGTCAGTGTGTCTCTGACAGGGCTAATTAATTAATCCAGCAATCCCTGTAGTGACTACATTTCTTTTTTTTTCTTAGAATTCAGTAGGCGCTTGCAAAATTGGTCCCGTTCTCTGATGATTGTTTCTACCATCCTTCAGGAGGTGTAATGACATACCAACAATTAAAAAAAAGAAAACTACTACATTTGTCATGTTCTTTTACATTTTTCTGTCCTGGACAGAAACAGACACATTTATATACAACAAATACTTTTCTTACAAAAAAAGAAGAAACAGGAGGAGTTAGGCCTCTTAGTATCGCAAGGTCCTGTATGGTTGCACAGTTCGCACTGCCTGAGACGGGTATGATTGTCACCCTCACTTGCGATAGTCAGTGTTCATAATACAACATCAAGAAAAAGGCTTTACAAAAGTGGCATTTTTAAGGTGTTTAAAGGTTAAAAAAATAAATTCTGACCCAAAAAAAAAGAAACAAAAACAAAAAAACCCACACAGATCTGTCTCATGTGAAAAGCTGTTGTGATGATTTGTGAAGACATTAAGAATAATATTTTGCTTTCCATGTAGTTATGGTGTAATGGGACATGCTTATATCATTGCATGTTTGTACAAAAACAGCATCATACCAACAGTCAAACCTGAATATAGTGCGATGCTCTAAGGCTCCTTTGATTCCTATGATTGATAAAACCATGAATTCTACTTTATCCTACAAAATCCGGCAGAAAATGCCATCAGTTTTGACACCTTAAGCTTAAGCCCACTTGGATCATACACCAGATAATGGTCACCAGTGCATCCACTCTGAATGAACATGTTCTATAATACTATAATGCTACTGAATAGAAAAGCAAAAAACATCCTAAATTTAAATATTTCATTATCAGCCACAGAAAACATTTAAGGGCCCATTACCTCTTCTGATGAGGCCAGGCTGGTTTATATTTCCTCTTCCTTAAAATAAATGGAGACATCATTGGAAATGTGTTATTTTATATTCACTCTATATCTGAGATTCAAATTAGTTTGAATAGTTGAAACATTTAAGTCTCATAAACAAGTGAAACTAAAGAAATGTATAATCTATAAACATTTTTTGCCTGAACTGTAAGTGCAATCTAAGAATATAAAAGCCTCCATTCACTCTTTATTTCCTATCAAGATCTACAGCTCAACTGTACAGCTACATGTACAGTTGAAATAATCATTTTCCCCCTTTAACCAGTAAACAATTCCAAGTCTCTACTACTTTTCAAAGAAAATCTGCAGACAAAAATACATTTTAAGCATCCTGTATATCCACAAGGCCCTGACCCATATTCTTTAATCCACTTTCGAGTAGGATGTGAGAAACTATCATGTTCATTCTTTCTCATTCTTACCAGGACTGTGGAACAGGGAATGTGTGTATGGAAAATAGAAACCAGAAATAACCTAAGTGTCACATCATTCTTTCATCAAGGCTCGTATTTCAACCCTGCCTTGCATCATCTGAGCTTTGGAGAAAGCTCTGTGGCAGAAAATAAGCCTATTCATATGCATAGTGACTACTATATGTGTGTGTGTGCCTGTTTGCATGTATGTTTCATTAAATAGGTCTTGGTAATAAATCTGACGGCTTGGCAGAGCTGTGAAATAGAGCCGGGGGATTTGGTCATGTTCATTGTTCCAGTTTCATCACTTCTGGGTGTTCTTCAGATCAAATGGTTTAGAATCAAGTGTCCTAATAGCCAAAGAGGAAAGCAAGTAGCAAGCCATGGGAAAGAAAAATAGCATAATGTCTGACATACCTGGCCACACCCTGGACAGTCATCACCATTCTCACAGGTTCTGCGTCGTGATTGGATGCCTCCGCCACAGGGCACATTACAGCGTTCCCAAGACGACCATGCAGACCAGTACACATGGGGAGGGCAAGGCAGGTGTTCATTACAGTACCTTGAGGGGAAAATGGCAAGTCATATCACAGGATAATTGAAGTTCTTTCTTCAAGCTATCACTCAAGAACAAGATGAACTGTCTAAATGGCAGTAAATCATCAACAAAGAAAAACATAAAGCAGAGCCCTCTCTAAAACTCCAAATCACTATCACTGAAAGAATAAAAAAAATCAAATATCAGTCATAAAGATGAAATATAAAACTCACAATTGAGTAGCTTCTGAGAAATTATGTTATCTGTGAATAAAGTATACATCTTTACCTGCATGTAGTTGTGTGCAGGAAAAGGTTTACCCGTTTATTACATTGAGATGATGGAACTACTAAGGACACATGTTTTTACCTTGCTACATGTTTGATGTTTATTGGCACAGTTTTTCTTTGGTTAAGCCCATTTGATCGATCCTCAAAACCTTGGCTGTGACATAATTCAGTTCAACTGTGACAAGTCTCTACATTATTTTTTTGTTTGTCTAATTCTAATGCCAAGTTAATGTCACTACAAGGGGATAAAACAACTTCACTATTTGTTCACTTGTCATATTCTTTTAGTATTTGGAAACGTTTCGAAATTTTCCATATTCTTGTCACTTTTACAAACTAAAATGAGTTTGGTGGACTTAATCTGTTCTTCAGTAATCAACTCCTTTTAGCTAGTCCAAAATGTGCTCTTTAAAAGACAAAAACTCAAAAAGTCAATACCGTAAAACCTGACAACAATTGGCTCTTGTAAATTGGAATAAAATGCCTCCATCCTTACATTATTTGTTAAAAATTAAAGTGAAAGCTCATACCTTAACGATCAACCAATGCAATAAATGGAGGGTTTTAAACAAAGATAAGAGTATGGAAGTTGCATTTGCATCCTTATACTTCCCTCCCAGCTCGCTTTTCTAAACAATAACACAGTGAAGTCGGTATGATGGGTATCGTGATGTTTACCTTGGTTGTCTGTTGGTTCTATTTTGCTGTTGTCATGTTCTCTGTTTTCTTTCCTTCTTGTTTTACACAGGTGTGGAAGCAGACTTTTAGGAGTTACTGTATATTTTCTGTTTTATTTTCTCTCTTTTCATGCACTCTTCCCTCCTTCCTGTCTGTCTCTTTCTATCTCCCCTAAGTTTGAATCCTCTCTTTCTTTCTAACCTCCCTTTCCATCTTTGTTTTATATGATTTTACTCCCTAAATCCTTTTCAATAACATTTCATACACAAATACCAAGCGGTACCTTATGGCAACAACCCTAATGGTCTGCATATGAAAGAAAATCTGCTGGGCATTCTACTAGCTCTGGGACATCGATTACCAGAGCTATACTGGCAACAAAGGACACAACAATTTTTTTAATCCCTTAATGGTCTAGTATGATAATGCAACTGGTTGAAACAACCAGGGAGAGCTTTATGTGCATTCTGACAAATTTACAATATATTGCATGTTATTGCATTTACATCTAATATAGCTGAAGAACAAATTGCATTGGCTGTATTGGAGTTTTCTTCTTTTGTTAGTTCAATCTTATATAAACCATTTTTTCTGCTTTCAATTAAATTTCCACTTGCTTTGTATCTACAAATGTAGAAACTCCTTTTACTACTGAATTCTCCAGATAGTATAATTCTTTGTCAGTGTGGACACCGCACTTAACATAGCAAATGACTGTCCTTTGAAGGTGAGATACTAGACATGGTCTCATACTCATAGGTGACTGCAGAGACAAACGGTCCCCTATAAAGATTAAAAACTTATTTCTAAAAGAGCAAACAATCTGTTTTAGTCCTCTTTATTTCTAGTATATTTTTGTGAATGTTTTTTGCTGCATTTTTGTACTTAGTTTTTTTTGGTTAATAAACATATGTTAAAATGTCAAAGTAGCCAACATCAGTGGAGACCTAGTAATGGCTTAAAGGCTGCAACATAATTTTATCATCTCCAAAAAAAAGACTATGAGATGTCCAAAGTAGAGAATCATCTGTCCATTACTACATTGTAGGATCCTATCTAAGAAAATAGCAGAGTGAATCAACAAGAGGCACAGAGCAAAACCTGACCTCTATAGAAGCTTGACTTTGTGTTAACAATACAGACAGAACTCTTGCTTTTGCTTTATAGGGGCTGAATAACATCGCAAGACTGGAAGGTTTTGGCAGAGGAGATAGATGCCGGAGTATTCCTGCTGGATCTCTTAGTTCTGCTGCCCAATATCTGATAAGCCACAAACAAGAAGTTAAAATGTTTGCTGTTATTTGGAAAATTAACTTAATCTAACATGAGCCATTAAATCTTAAGAACAATGTGGTTGTTACCACACTAATCATCTTCAATTAACTGAGAATTTAAAAAAAAGATTCAGTGAAAACAGAATGCTCCTAAACTAAAACAAACTTAGACAGCAAGGAATACTCATGGTCCATCCCTGAGGATACGCCTGCATTAAACCATTAAGAACTCAGCCTGTTGCATAAGGCTATAACCGTATAGTTTAAAAAGTACAGAAAAGGAAAATGATATCTCAAATCTCAATGATTGTTTGCATAATTTATTGGCATAGGCTAATAAAATCCCACAAGACACATCCATCATCTTTAATTACAATGTTTTACAAGGCGGCATTACAGCAATGTCTAGAATACTTTAATTGCTTACTTTTCATTATAATTTAACAACAAAAAAATTGCAAGGCTTATTAGAACCATCTAGTTTATTTGCAGCTTTTACAACAGCTATAAGACAGCTTTAATAGCTGCTTTCTTTGTATTGTGGTGAGTGTTTGAATTCTTATGCTAAAAACAAGCTTCAGATCTGCACCATTTCCTCCCCAGACTCAGTTAAGCTGAACATTTCCGAGACAGTATCCCCAAAACTTCATCACTATTCATAGCAGCTCAAATGGGACATATTTTGTTGTCTGAATGTAGAAATCTTCTGAGTGGCTTTTCGCTCTACCAATCTTCCCTGTGTCAATGGGTTGATACATGCAAGAGTAAGCGCATGGCAAAGTGAGGACAAGTTGAAGAAAATCTGTCCATTGCACACTCAGAATCACATTTGTGATAAAAGGCTTTAATGCGGTCAAAATATCCCTGCAGGGATGCAACGCAAAAATACAATGAAAACATCAGCAATCAAGGCAGCAGAGATTAACTTAAGCTTCAGAATTATCCTCATACACTCAGTAATCACACAAGTGAGTGGCTTCACTCCATCTTGTCTTATACTTATTCTTCTCCTCTGAACACACAGGGCTGATCAGAGTAAAACGAGGCTAATTACCCGGTACAGGCTGAGTAAGCAGTGTGGACGCTGTCAGTGTGCTGAGGGAAAAGCCAACAGAAGGTTCATAAATGCAGGCATTAACTACCCAGATTTAAGCCAGCAGAGCTGCTGTGTATACTTGCTTTCATAGCTTTTGCTCCAACTTTAAAGGTTTTTGGTGGTGCAAACAATTGGGACTAAACTTATCGTGTGCTTGTTTGGCAAAAGAAGGGTTATCATTGTATTCCCCTTGTATTTTCTTTTGCATTTGACGTTGGATACTTTTTCATGTATTGGCATACAGCATCTGTATTTGCTGCATCTGAATGGGGAACTTGAGGCACCAATGCAAAACAATTATGAACTGAGGAACCTGAATGTTTGTGACGAGGAATTGGTGCTAGAAAAAGATTTTCATAACAGAAAAAGAACCCTTTTAAGCAAAGCTGACATAAAGCCAGTCTCTCATGACATGCAGACTGATCCTCATGCCTGTTATTGTCCCCGATTACACACATGGTTGACTGCAAATAACAGCTATGGTGGAATATTTTGGACATGATAACAAAGGCTGAACAAATGTTTTTCTAGTGAATGCATGGATGTAAGTACATATTTATTTGCATATCCTCTATTTGACTTACATGCTTGCATCCCCTCTGAACTTAGACCAGGTTCTGGATGCACTGCTGTGCACGCTGGGTACACAGCCGATAAGCGGATATGAGAGACCTGGAGGGTGTTTACGGTGTAACATCTCAGATAGGTACGTAGGTGTGAGACTATTTAGAGGTTTAAACACAAATCATTTTAACATGGGTTCTAAAAGGGATTGGCAGCTAATGCAAGGATTTGAAAATAAAACAAATCTTTGCTGACCCCATGCATCCTAGACAGAGATTTCCCATACTCTTATCTTAAGCAATGTGCTGCAGTGCATTATTTGCAAAAAATAACCCGCCACAAAGGCTTTCTCTCTGATGAACACAACAAGCACCTCGCAGCCTGAGTAGTCAACTAGTCTGTTGGGAAACATTCTGCTTTACAACAAAAGCCAAAAACAGGGCTATACACACATATATACAGGTATTCTACAGCTTATCCCTTTTATTTACTCTACAGCCTACAAGCCTACAAAAGACAGTGGAACATCACCTGATGCACAAAGATCCTTGTAGTGTTGCAGGGAATACAAAGACAAACAAACTACAAAGGCAACACTGAAACCAGTGTCAGCAATGCTGAAGCCTCACTGGCAGAGAAGTGAAACCAATTTTTCGCCAGATTTGAGGCCGACAGACCAGCAACACACCTGCTACCTGCTCTTCCAACTTCTACCACCCACACACTCACCCTAAAGAAACATCAGCAGCGAAGTGTGCTAAAGGCAATCAACCCTATGAAGGCAAAAGTACCTAATGGAGTGCCTGGCAGGGTCTTTAGCTCCTGTGCTGACTAGCTCACTGGGGTCCTCACCAGGTCCTCACTCTTTAACACCTCTCTGTCACAGCACACATACCATCTGGCCTGAAATCAAGCCTTATCATTCCTGTGCCAAACACGTCAGCTTCAGAGTACCATGGTAGCTAGCAGCCAGTGGTATTGACCCGCATTGTAATAAAATGCTCTGAGAAACTGATCTAACAACATATAAAATCCAACCTCTCAGCCACCTTTGACTATCATCAGTTTGCATACAGGTCCAATAGGTCCACTGAGGATGCCACACACACTGCCCTGAGCCACCCAGAGCACCACAGCTCCTAGGTGAGGATGCTCTTCATGGATTACAGCCCTGCATTCAACACCGTCATCTCGGACATGCTCTCAGCCAAGCTGCTTTACTTGGGCCTTTCCACCTCCATCTCTGCTTTGAAAAAAGGACATTCTGACTGACCATTCTCAGGTGGTCAGACTGGGACCCCATCTCTCCTCCACTGTCAGGATCAGCACTGGTGCACCACAGGGGTGTATTCTCAGCTCCCTACTCTACTTCCTATAGACCCATGACTGTACTTTAGCTCAGCCAACCAACGCCATCATTAAATTCACAAATGACGCAAGAATCATTGGTTTCATTACAGAGGGTGATGAAACACACTAAAGGGGGGAGATTGAGGGACTTTCAGCATGGTGTCAGAAAAACAACCTGAATTTGAACGCCATAAAAACTAAGGAGCTGACAATCGTCTTAAGGAAAAAGCGGCAATCGTCCTTCTGCCTCTTATGATTAACGGGACCTATATGTAAAGCAGTCAACGGATTCAAATTCCTGGGCATCTACATTTCAGATTAATTCATATGGATTTCTAACACCACTGCCATCATCAAAAAATCTCAACTGTCTCTTTACTTCCAGAGACTACTGAAAAGGAACAACCTGGATGAAAATATGTTGGTAAACTTCCACAGTTGTGCAATAGAAAGCATTTTAACTTATAGCATTAGTACGGTACACACACAAACTGTATTACTGCAGAGAAAAAAGCCCCGCAGAGAGTCATTCGCTCTGCATATTTTCATTACAGGTAAAGCCTGGTGGTAATGTTTTTTACAAGTAGAGCTTTGTACCTGACCTAAAGGTAAAAGCTAAACAGTTTGTGTCCAGGATGTGCGGGGTCTGTGTATTGCCAACACTACATTAAGTCCTTGATGGTGGGAAGGGTCAGCATCGATGATCGCATCTGCAGACATAATTGTTTGGTACAGTTTGGACTTGTCTTGTTTTGTGGAAGAACCAAACCACCAAGTGATAGATCAACATGAGGTCGATTCACAAATGGCATTGCAGATGGTTTAAAGTGATCCACTGTGGACTTCTGTTAAAGATTGTGAGGAGAGGCTGTTATACAAACGTCCAAAATCATTTTCACTATCTTCAGTGTGTTAATCTTTAGCAGGTTTTTAAATACACTTTTAGACCAGTCAATCCACCTCCTGTCCATATGGAATCCTTTCTCTAGTATGGATCAGACCAATCACTGCGATATCATTAGAAAATCTCACAAGATTGACAGATGTACCCACTGAAGTGCAATCATTATGTGCAGCCAGAAGGAGAGTAAAGAGCAGAAATCCCTGAGGTCAGTGGCACTAGTCAATCCTGGGGGGAGAAGATGCTCTTCAGCCTTGCATTGCCTGCTGCAGCAGGTCAGTCAGGAAGTTCATGATCTACTGAGAGGTGGAGACCAGCACTGTAAGGTGCTGGTGGAGGATGTCTAGCTAGATGACTGATATTATAAGTTAAAATCTTTGAAAAACGTATTCAAAAGAAAGAAAAAAAAACCTAACAGATTATTACTCGAACAGCAAATTTTCCCCTGATTTTATATTTAAAATGCAAAAAACTCTTTCAACATCTCTATCTAGGAGTCATAAATTTTGAGCTCATCTAAAGTCTCTCTGACTTGTTTCAAATAACTAAACAGAAAGAGTAGTGAGCCTGAGTATTGGAGATGGCACCAACCGGATTAAAATTGAGAAAAAGGAGAGGATGGAGGTGGGTGGGGGTGTTATAATCTGCTTCTCTTCTGCAGCAGTTTTTAGTGCCAGTCAGCTATTTTCTTCTGTTGTATTTTATTAGTAACTGGAATGTGGCGGTCACTCTGTGTATTATTTTTCTCTTTTGTCCAGAGGGGCAAAGTGATTTACTCAAAGACTGCTAATTCTGAATCTACGACGAGTCTGAAAAGATCTTGTGAGGTTGGACAACAAATATGAGGAATAGAGGGTTAAAAATACTAGGTAATTAAAAGATGTTAAAGTCAACCTCTAATTATACATCTTGTCAAATGTACTTTGTGCAGCCATGGTAATAGTTTGTATATATTTTTTGGTGTGTCTGCACAAAGAGATCTGTAGTTATTTGCAGTATTTCTTCCTTTATTCCTTTATTTAACTGCAGCATGACTAAAAAACAAACACACTTCTCTTTTCTGTGTATTTACATAAAAATAGGGAGAAAAAGTATTAAATAGGCAACAGGGTTTAATATTTATCTAAAATAATAATATTCCTTGTTAAAATACAGTGCAAGCCTTTAAAGCTTTTGTTAGAACTGTTTTGAAGTTCAACCAACGGTGGACAGAAACATTTTTGACATCTAGAGCAATCTGAGAGGAAAAGAACAAAAAGGGCCTGACCTTTTCTACCAGCGTTGTTTTGTGTGTGTCTCTTTGTGCTTCTTCACCTGATTTTGCCGTTTTTCTTTTCTTTTTTTTTCAAAACTTGAAAAGGTGCTTGGAAACTATGCAGGAATCTTTAAAAAGAAGGACTTTTCTACACTAACACATTGAGCTTTGAAACAGTTTGCTTCTGAAAACCAGATAATTACCCAAGCCCAATTCCACCTTGCATATTCTCTAGCTGGCTGTCAAAGAGTTGAACAGATGAAAGGGCACAGAGGATGAAAATAGGGAAAACAAAGTTGTGACAGAGCTGGTTAAAAAAGGGGAATTGCTGTTGTTTCTTTTGTTTTAATTTTACATCCAAAAGCTTTACATTTGTTAGCCCCGTATGAATCCTTATCTAGAAAAATAAATAAAAATAAAACCCTGTACAAAACTCTAGTCTCACTTCAGCTCTTTGTGCTTTGCTTTTAAGATGCTAGTCCCTCTTGAAATTATTTTAAAGTGTTTTTTCAAAAAGATTATAATAAAAACATCTCTTGTACCCTTAAAGATCACAGGCCATGTCAGTTTTCAATGAAGCATCAGATATCTGGCAAGATGTCAAATTTTGCACACAACTCATAAGAACACACTTATACTTCTTACCTCTCCTCACGGTTCTGTCCTACGCACACTCTACCACCGTGACGAGGGGTTGGATTACTGCACGAGCGTTGACGCACCTGGAAGCCTATGCCACAGCTGGTGCTGCAGGGCGACCAGGAAGTCCAGGGAGTCCAAGCTCCATTTCTATGGTGATCAACAAAACAACATCAGTCAAACTTTAGCCTTCCTAATACAGTAAAGGTAGACAAGATAATCAAAAGGGTTTAAATGAGCTAATCTGTTTAACACGATCAGTACTCTTGTCGCACAATAGAACCCTAAAGAACTCTTGTGCACAGTACTGCTACATCCTAACATACTCTAATATGATTTTTGAGAAACTCACAACACCTAACAGATATTTAGGAGGAAAAATGTTTACACCTCAAGTCAGTTTATCCTGGTGCTATGGTCAGCTGTTTCAAAGGCTGCAGAGTTGTTTAAAAAGACCAGGATGATCAACCCTCCAGAATCAGCTGACATCAGCATCAGCATTCTTTAAAATGAACATTAGAGTGATACATTGTTATTAATTAGAGTGTTAAACCTTAAATTAAGTCTAAAAAAGCTCTAATATCCAACCAATTCTTGAAAGCACAGTATAAATTAATGACAATCTAACATTGGACAATTTATATACCGGTAGTGTTGGTTCTGGATGACTGGATGTGAGCAAATAGGAAATCTGTTCATTTTGTAAAATATTTTAAAAATAATGAAGAAGACTAGAACTCAGATAATATACCTGGAGCAGTTGGCAACTTCAACGCTGATCCCATAGCACCTCTGGCCACCACACTGAGGGGCGGGGTTGTCGCAGGCTCGTGTTCGACACAGACAAGTCCCTGCGCTTCCTCCATCACTGTGGGTGCAGGTGGACCAGCCTGACCAAGCACCAAAGCCTCCATCGACTGTAACGTTACGGACCTGCCAAAAACAAAAGGGACAGAAAATAAAACATTTTGGATATACTGATTTTCCTCAGAAATTGATAATTTTGTTGGTGTGGCCTCCAGAAGCATGTTTCTCTGAAACATGTGTCTCACTGCTACAGTAGGATGGAAAATCTGTTTTACTGAAATACATACAAAAAAGGAGAACTGTGCAACATAGCCTGATGCAAATTTAGCAGTTGTCTGCTATAACCATAGAGTAATACAGAATCTGCTGCAGGTATAATGAAATGAAAAGAGAGACCCTCAAAATATGCAGATTCATAAAATATAAACACATGAAAATAAAACAGGGAATCATCAATGAATATATAAAGGAAAACAGACCTAAATTAGAAATATCAGATAGTACACGGGCAAAGAATTACTGGTGTGATGTCTTGGTTCTCAGAGCACAACTATAGAGAATCAGGACTATGAATGACTTGAGGATGGTTTTTAAAATGCAAAAAAAAAACCTCTTCACACTAGCAAATGAGTGCATGACCATCATCTGCTTTGGCAGAAGCATAATAATGTCTGGCCTCTGCTCTTATTGGTAATTGAATTTTGGCGTGTGCCTAAATGAGAAACGCTTGGATGAGACCCGTAACATCTGCAACAATGGGCAGCCAAAGAAGCTAACAGCTACACAGAGGCAGCAAATAAAGCCAATATTGTATGGATCTCTCAGACTGCTGCTGGAGGTGGCTTGGAAGTTGTGTATTTTCTAATAAATTATTTACTTAAAGTTGTAAAATATTTACTATTCAATAAAATGTCCATTAATGCACAGATTTCATTAAACAAATAAACACAATTTTAGTTTTTTTTTTATGAAGATGACAAATTATTGCTTCTTTTCTAATTACATCAAGGTATAGATGTCTCAAAATGTAAAGCAGGTTTAGGTCACTATAACAGTTCATTGTAAATTCTAGGAGAAACATGCATTTTGTATTTTTTCAAAGTTTAAAATAATACATGCAGAGTAGGAGATAGGATAAGAGCTCCAAAATGTTTAACAGATTTCCATTTAACTTAGTCAAAATATGGAACTCATTCAAAACCGACTAAAGCTAAGATTGCAAGTTTGTTTTACTTTTTATCTAAGAAAGTAAAATAAACTTTTGCACCTTTTTATACAGATATAATACTGTAATGCCAGATGGCACTTGTGAATTCACTGGTAAAACATATCTACTGTCTCTGCCTACACAACACTTCTCGGTGTTAAAAAACCTTGGCTGGCTTTTAACTTTAGACCACCACTTTCCAGAAGTATGCAGCAAAGCAGTCAGCCATTTAAAAAGCCTTTGCAAAGTGTTAATGGACTCATACAGAGTGAAACAGTAACTGTGATTAAGTTTCTGTTTTTTTCTTCCATATACTTATTTTTCTTGTCTGACTTCAGTTGCTGTATAATTGGTCTGTTTCAATTCATGATTAATGTTTAGAAGTAATACAGTAATACTTTATTCTTATGTATGTTTTAACAAATGATTGACATTTACAGGCTTTTTTTCCCAGATCACACAGGTGACTCTTTATATATCCTTCCTAGAAAGATCTCTGGATTTACTGAAACGCATCATCTAAATTTGGCTCCTAGATTCTATAACCCTGCAGTGTTATCTTGCATTAGTGGGAGACAGTTAATGGATTTCTCTGGCAAACAACATGCTTGTGCATCCAGATTAACTATTGTAAAGTTATTTTCATTCGCCAACTATATAAGACCTGTAAAGACTGAGTTGTAGTTCTTTTCTGCAGCTTCATTGAAGTTCAGGCTGACCTTGAGAGGAACTGACTCAAACATCCATTTCTGGGAAGATCGGCTTGCATGTTTCTTTTTTTCTAGCTGAAAATAATCTTTCTCCATGTTGAATGATAGACTTCAAATAGTCCTCACGAGCCTTGCAGGATTGATAGGCATCAAGCATTTCTTTCCTTGGATACCAGCTGATGTCTTGCTCTTTTGCAAAGTATTAACAATCCTATATGCCACACACTGGCTAAGCTCAAAATGGTTTTCGAAATGTACAAAACTTTACTAATTTGGTTTGCTTAATATTATTTTTTATGGGAAAATGGGTAAATAACATATGACATGAAGACTTCTTTTTATCCTGATAATCACAATAAGCTTTTTTGTACATCAGAAGAAGAAAATCACAATTGGCTGCATCTTGCTAACTGAAAATGCAAGTTAAGAAAAACTGTTATTAAGCTTAAACTTGAAATGATTTGATCGAGGACTTGATTCAGGTTACAAAAATTGTTTATGTTAAAATAAGCAAATATTGTCTCGAGTCCTGCTTCATATTTGGACCAAAATAAATAGTATCAATCCCCCTGTCCATATTCTATCAAGCAATCCATATTGCTGATTAAGAAAATAACAATATTAAATGATGCAATACAAACAGCAGAGCTGATCTCATTTTATGCATTTACTGTTTTTGTTTTAACATAGCTATTTATGTACATAACTGCAAACATTGTTTACACTTACAACCAAATATAAAAGATTGTTTTTGAGAGCCCGAGTCTCAAATATTCGTCTTAAGCTCGAATGTGCTTTCCTTGTGAATTAGGTTGACAGACGATAACAGAGGAATAGCAAGTATCACTCAAATAAAACGTAGTGTAATAGGATGTAATATTACCCAGAAAGAAAAGTTGTTGCAAGATTCTTCCCAAAACATTTTATTCAATCTAGAAACCAACAAACCAATTATAACCATCTTTTCATTGTCTGTACCAACTAATCCTTCCAGGGTCAAGGGTGAGCTGATTTTTTAAAAAAGTAATCATGGGGTGAGAGGCTGGATACACTCAAACTTTATCATAGGGCAACGTAAAGACAACCAGGACAATGGAGCCCACTAATATGACCGCCTAAGAGCTGAAAATGAACTATTTATGTATAAATTTGATAAGTGGGAAGAAGCTTCACAATAAGAAGAGAAACCAACACATTAATGTGGAAAAAGTCCTTGGCTGGGGTTCATGCCTCGGACCTTCTTGCTGTAAGGCAGCAGTTTTAAAAACTGAAGTAAGTGATTGGCCTATTGCTAGAGCTATGTAGGCCTACAGTAAAATATTTTATGTATTTATTTGATTTTTCTTAAAAAAGGCCCATGCTTAATGAAAATAACCTGAAAAAAAATCAGGACCTCAAAAGATTTGGAAACTACATAAGATTAATATAACCTAACCATAACCCTGTCCTCATTTGCTACAGGTATACTTTCTATAATGCGCACAACTCAGTGCTGTGGCTTCTGTTGTAGAGTTTGCAGATGCAATGTGGCAAATGTGTGCATCTGTTGTTTATCTGTAATACAAGGATGCACATCAGTGTGACGAGCATGTTAATTTTAAAGTTTATCTAATATCAATAAATGCTGCAGCAAGAGAGGAAATAAATAAAAGAACAAAAAAAAAAAAAAAACTCTTTCATCCGTCCACTTCCATTCACTCACATTCTGTCTTTCTCATCACCTGTGACGTACATCAGTTTGATGAACATGTGAATCTGATTGAGTACATTTAATGTACTTGCCAGTCTTTTAAGGGAACACAAAAGTGACCTATCAATAATCAGTTTTGCCTGCTAGTAAACAGGGTAGATGTTATGTTATTATCCTATAAATATTCTTGCCTCTACAGCATTTCAACTTATGAAGCTATTTTCTTTGTACAGATCAGTTATCAGCTGATCACCCTGCTGGCGGCTCATCAGTCATTTCAGTTACAGATCTGGCTCATGTCCAGCAAAGTGCAGCGTCTGGGAACTTATCTATAAAAGAAGATAGTTTGGAAAAATGTTAAGTCCCAAAACACTGAATAGCTGTCGCAAAGCTGTTTTTACTGCAGAACAGGACATCAATGCAAATAACAGATACTAGTATTTGCATCAAAAACCAGTTACAGTAGACACTGATGCCCAATGCGACTCATCTTTGCTTTGCCCTGAAGGACTAGGGCGCAAATATGCTGACATTTCAGTTTCGATTTATGCAGAATAATGAGAAATTATGATGAATTTTATGCAAAACTGTATGGACAGATCAGAGGGAAGATTTATACTTACCGGACATTTTGTGATACTCTGCTCCCACTGGCTCATTCTGACACTTTTCTCCAGAGTGGTGCATTTTTTCAGCAACAAATCCCATCCACAGTATGGGTCCCTGGCTCCTACGCACGCTCTAAAGAGTAGGAATACAAATGTCCCAATTAGAGGGAGTTTGTGAGTCTGTTGTGTCATACAGAGATATTTGCCTTGTAAAATTGTTTAAAATCAACCACCAGGTAGAAGAGGAATACAAAGGAAGGTAATAAGTAGTGGTTTCAATGTGTATTAAAACATAAGAGCCAGTGGAGACGGAATGATAGCAAAATGTACAAAAGAAACGGCAGCGGGAGAGAAAA
Organism: Jordanella pulchra; assembly: GCA_034780135.1. Taxonomy (NCBI): domain Eukaryota; kingdom Metazoa; phylum Chordata; class Actinopteri; order Cyprinodontiformes; family Cyprinodontidae; genus Jordanella; species Jordanella pulchra. The sequence goes on along the minus strand of JAUZNJ010033793.1, from coordinate 23,213 downwards.
AAGACATAATAGACTGTAAAAGAACAAAGGGAAGCAATATTAAAGTTATTGTCTCTGAATGCAGAACATGACCATGCATTAGCATCATGGAACTTTACTTTACTGACTGAATGTTCAGCATCAGCTCTGATAATATTTAAGGAGAGGATATTTCAGTAACACAGTGACACATGTCTTTGGAGAAACCACAGCAGATGGTTTGGTGAAGGAAAAGAAACCACTGATGTAACAATAAATACATATAAATATATACACATACAAGGCTGCCGTGACAGAGCAGTGAAATATCTTTTGGCTGCAGGCATCATATTGAATGACATTGCCCATGGTGGAAATGTTGATTGTTTTTTTTTCCATAGAGTTTCATAACAAAGAGACAGAACATGAACACAAGCCGATGTTTTGATTCCCTGCTGTTGAATTAATATTGTGGGTAAAGCTATGTTGGAGATAATGTCTGCTCAGGTGAAAATCAGAGATGACAACAGCTGAGAAAGTGAGAAGCGAGGCAAAAGACAAAATGTCTCGGTGTGTATTTCTCAAGAGGCCTGGTGATTCGTCATCCACAGAAACAAGCAAAAAGAGACTTTATCCTAATACAGCAACATCTTAAAAAACCAGAATATTACTAAAAAGGGAATTTATATTAGGAGTATAACTCAAAAAGTGACATAGATAAACTCATTTAAAAAGTGTTAGACTACTTTGGATTTTTTTTTGTGGCCTCCATGATATTGTTTAAGTAATATGTCTTTAGAATAACAAACTGAGGAAAGCAAGGCTGGTCGAAAAAAGCATCTCCATGACTGTCTACATAATTATTATATTTTCATTTTTTAAGCATTTATATCTTTTAGTTTTTGGTGCATTAAAAGAAAGCACCAACAAAAGGGATTTTTTAAAAAGTGGAATTTTCATGTTATATCTGTGTTATTTCCTACTTAATTATGGGAAAGGTGTTTGACTTTACAGTTATCCAGCACTCAATTACACTGCAGGTAGGCTACGCCATAAAGGTCATGCATAAGATGCTGATTTGATTTTTCCAAGATTACTAATGGAAAACTGAGTAGAAGGAAAAAGTCTAGAAAAGGTCCAGAGGCAACAGTGATTACTGCCACCTTGGGAGGACTTTGAAACAACCAATTCAAGACATTAAAACAGAGATGCACCAATCCAGTTTTTTTCGCTTCAATCTGATACCGATACCTGGGCTGAGTGTATCGGCTGATATACAGATAATATTTTACTTATTCATTAACAAACAAATCATTAGTAAAAAGAAAAAGATAAAAGTTCCATGTAAAGTGCACTGGATTGGGTCTCCGAAATCGAAACCGCCAATATCTGATCCAGGTATCACATCAGTGACTCTCTACTTTAAAAGCAATTAACAAGTCCACCGCACAGACATGTATCTAACACATAAAGCACAGATGTCATATTCCTTGTGGTAAATTCCTATTCCTATAAATTAAATTCCTGTACCAGAGACACTGCCAATGTTTCCTATTTAGGTTATGTAGAAATATAATCAGATATTTGCTCAGTGGTCTAAGAACAAAAAAAAGTATTTGATTTGGAAATTTGGGTCCCAAAAGTTTGGGTGGAAAGGACGAAGGCAGCAAATTTAAGTTTTTTGAGATCCAGTGTAAAGTTTTCACAGTGAATGATGCCTTTTGGTAGCCATCTGATCTGATCATGTAACTGTGTTTTTTCAGGTCAGCAATAACATCTACCAGCATATTTGAATCGTGCATCTCATACTACCCCTGCAAACAAAGTGTACTGAAATGCCGCTTTAAATTTCCAGTAGGACTCAACACCACCTAAAAGTACAAAAATTTGTTGTGAAAGACCATTTCATAACTTAACCTAAATTGGACTGAACCACAAACCATATGAGCAAATGAGTTCTAAAGAGGAAGAGCTGGAAGACAGTTTTTATACCTCCCTATACCGGGTCCAGTAATGGATTCATTCAATGTTATGCTGCAGTGATGTGGTAATGCATGCAAAAAAAAAAAACTCCAATCAAGAACCGAACATATATAGGGTTCAGTAAATAGACATGTTTGTCTGATGTTTATGATTAAAAATACCTTTTCAATGATTTTAGGTCATTTTAAATTGTCTGAGAAACTCAATTTTTGGGTTTTCATTAGGTGTTAGCCACCATTATTTAGATGAACAGAAACAGACACTTGAATTACATGAATGAACCAGGAAAAAGAGATTCAGTACCTTTTCATACAAAAAAACATAAGATGTGCCTATCTATAAAGACAAAGAATGTTGATGTGAAAAGAGAGAACAAAAGCCAGGATATCAGTAGTTTTCAAGAGCTGCCCGAGGTCTTCCATTTTATGTATCCACAAAACAGAACTACAAAAAGACATCATTGTAGAATTACAAAGGTAACTATAAACATAACATTAATAATTATGCTCATCTAATGGCAATAAAAGTATGCCCTTGGTATACTTCCTTTTCTTTAATCTATTTTGCATTTTTCGACTATTTCAATCTTCATATACGAAAAAAGAGAAAGAGTGAAGATTGATGACGTGGCTGCAGGGCTGTTTTACAGAGCAACGTCAGTAACATGAGGCGTTAAGGCTGGATGTGCAACAGTAACAGCTCAATGGGTAAACCACAAGAGAAACGAAGGTTCAATTCTCAGTGCAATGATAGATGGGATTCAGATCTTGATTGGTTTTTACACCCACCTCTCTCTAAAGGATAGCGCGCCTTCTGAACAACAGAAACCTGAATAATCTGATAAAACTCCCCCCAAAAAAGTCAACGAGGCCACAGAATGAAGCAGAAAGTACATGTTTGTGTGCATGGGTCAGTCAGTAAGTCAGGGAGGCAGTTAGAGGGCAGCAATAAGCACCTTCAGCAGATCAGACAAAGCTCATTTGGTGGATTTAAACTTTGGAAAAGGCCTGGCTCTCTCTGATAAAGAGCATCTTATTAAAACAAGACAAACAAAACAAAAAAAAGGCTTAAAAACTTTGTCGTTTGCACATTTGCTTTTGACAACATTCTATTAGGATGAATAATGTCTGTTTTGTGCACAGACTTACTCTCTGCTCTTGTGGTAGCTGCACCTCTTCAGAGGGATCTTGATGACCTGGTCCCTAAAGCCCACGTAAAGCTCGCTGCGGCTGTGCAGGATCAGCAAGCTCCGTATCGGCTGCCTCTTCCTGGGCGGGAACAACTCGATCTCTTCCAATAGGCAGCTCCCTGTGGACTGGTTGAGAGGAGACAGCACTTTTCTGATAGTGCCATAATCTAGAAGAGAAAGTAGGGGGAAGAGAGGATTATGTCACAAAGAGGACCGATAATCCACTAGAGAAAAGGTAAAATAATAAGGAAAAGAGCAAAAGGAAAGGCAGGATAAGAATAGCTGAGGGTTTGAGGAGAAAAAACCCCCAACAAATAATGTATGCACTTTGTGAACTAAAGAACAGTTGTTTCTTGAAATAGAGGCTGTGAAACAAGAAATTAAAAGAAAAATGGGTTTGGATGTGCAAAGCCCTGTTAAAGCATCAATATGCAGTGCTGTAGAAGCAACAAGAGAGCTGATGAGACACCTGAATGCATGATTATTGGCCTACTTCTCCACAAGGGAATATTCTACAGGAGAACAATGCTTTGTAGTTGTAAAAGAGAGAGAAAAGTGTGGAAATCTGTGTCACCATGAGTACTTCCTGACCTTTAATTTTGTTTAAGGCAGGCCCAGTGAGACCCACTTTCAGGCAAATTTTCTTTTGGGAGGACTAAAACAAATATAATCCATTATACATGCAGTCCCCTGGGCGAGCCAAAGGTAATTAGGTGTACAGTGTAGCTGGAAAAAGATGAAGGGCTAAATGCTAATAGGTAACTTAAAGACACGAAAAGTTTTGCTTCAAGGAGTGTGGTCAGTAATCCTGCTCCACTATTTGTAATCAGTACATTGAGAGCCTTACACCTTTCAGAATAAAAGCTAGATTTACAGTTCTTCGTCAAAGTACTCATACCTATTGACCTTTATCAGATTTCGCCAGATTATACCGTAATTACAAACCTCTGTCTTTATTGCTGTTTTATTTGACAATTCAACAATAAGCAGTGGTAATTTTGGTCTTTATGGGCTACCAAAAAGAAAACCAAAGTTAAAAAGAAGCAATTAGAAGAGAAACCCAAAACTGAAGATTATTGACCTAAATATTGTATGTCAAAGAGAGCTAATTCTGCATACTACTGTGGACACACTACTTACCACCACAAAAAACACAGTGCACTGTATGAAAGAGTAGTCGAACTATATTTATTCAATTCAAAGGAAATTTATTTATCCCAAAGGGAAATTAAATACATTTAGAGTAATTTACATTAATGAAACATTTATAGAAAGAATTTATGTAATGAATAATAAAACAAATATATTATTTTTTTACAGAATTTCTAACAGAAAAGGATTGTTTTATTGATTGTTTCTTTAACAGAAATAATCTATAACAAAAACAGAAAAAACTCCAGTCAATAAATTACCAGGAAATGTGTCTTTTTTTACAGAATATTGTTTTACATTGTAGTGGTAGCAACATGCTATAGTGATGCCTGTATTAAACAGGAAACTTTGTCAGATTTTACAATAAGATCAATAAGATGACAATAAGAGCTCAACAACGGAGAGTTCTTCTTGAAACTTTCTTTCTGGCCAGAAAGGACTTGACACTGAGGTAGAATAGATGGAGGACGAAATCCAGAAGCATTCAGCCAGAGCTACCCTACAAGGTTTAGGTCACAGAGTAATTGTGTTGCAATGAAAAAAGCTGCAAACCCTGCACAATCTTTTCACAATGGTTTCTATGATGCAAGGTTTATTTATCACAGAAACTTCAATAAAAAGTTTGTGATTGTATCATCATGGAAAACCTTAAACAGGGATGAACTGTAAGAACCTGATTTAAAGATTAAAATGTGCTAAATCATGGCCATTATTAAACCTAAGGCGGCATGAAATATTTTTGCAAAGCTGTGTGAAAAACTGCAGTAACAGTATTTATTACTCTTCAATTGTACAGATTTAGGTGTTTTGCTATAAAACTTGCATTCTATATTGATTCCTTTTTTTAGATGCTTTTTACAGGGGAATAAAATGCTCCTCTTGGAAGCTTAAAATATCTCATAATGTCCTATTTTCTAATTTAGGAGGTATTAAAGTGCTGCAGTGTACAGTTTTGTGTCCGCATGTGGAGGCTTTCAGACCTTTTTTTCATGCATTTAATCTATGATGTGCCAAATTCTCCTGCTACTGAAAAGAGATATATGCTACTAGAGTTAGCAACAATTTTCTTTCTGGGGCATGCACTGTATCTTTGTAAATGTTTCAGATGCTTTTAATCCATCAAGATCAACATTGAAAAAGAAAAAAACATTCTTGCTGATAGACAGGAATTACAACGGAGGCTCGAGAACGGTTTCACTATTCTGCTCAGCAAGCTGCACGATTACTCGAAAGAAACTTGCCCTTCGACATCTTTGTACTCCCAACTGGAGCTATTAGGTTTTCCCACAATGGCCTCAATCAGGGGGGTGCGTTTAGGCGTTAATAACAATGTGTGATTAGGTACAAGCCAATGGCCCTGGCAGCGGTTCAGATGTTTTCATTAGCGTCTGGTTAGTGTCTGGGGAACTTGCAGTGTGGGCAGCTCTGTTTCAGTGCTGCATTGATCACAGCAGCGTGCAAACAATGAGAGCTGAGTTTTTGAGGGAGATGCCAAGCACGGAGGAAGGGAACTTACACAGACTGTGTGTAAGTTTTGGTGTGTAGTTTTGTGTTACAGTGAGAGTCGCTGTATGTGTGTCTGCACTGCATACAGTGTGTGAAATATCCTAAATTAACATCCTAGCTGTTTAGCAGGAGGATCATGTTGTCATTTCCCAACGGGCCTTCGTGTTACATTAGCAGAATCAAATGGGTCACTGCCTTTAAAGTTCCATTCAGCGCATCTGTTTGCTGTCCACATGTGATATTACGAGAACTCATCAAATAACAATGTGTATCTAAATACTTTTTGATACTGTTTTTAACACTTTGCCAAGTCTAACATCATCATGGGATAACACCACCTTGATCAAACTATCTACTAGAAGCAGATGGTGCCAAACATACACATCAGACAGAGTAAATTTTTAATGGCTCCACATGTGTGTTATTTCTCCTTCATTCATCTCTCTTTAGACACATGCCTGTTGGCTGTTTTATGATGCATACTGATGAAGGATTATATTGCAGGTTGCTGGTGCGGTTATCTACATTTATGTATTTGAGTGACTGCATGAGGATTATGAACACATGGGGAACATATGTAGGCAAAAAATCTCAACGTCCATAATGTTAAAGTAAAAGCTTTGATGTCTTCATGATGATGATACAGATTGACTGGTATTGTTCTCCTTCTTGCAGGTCACTTCTTTCATGTGCTGAGAGCTTTTCAAGGGCTTCAAGCTCCTAAAGCCAAATGCATTTTTAATAGACATCAATATTCACAGCTATAAATGTAAGAATCAATCAAACTATGGAAGATCAAGGAAAGTTTTGTGTGTTATTCATACTTGATTTTCTTTCCACATATTGTATCTTTAGTCGTTAAATCCACACGCTTCCATGTATTTTATAGTAATCATAATAAAATAGCCTAAACTTATTAACAAGGGATGGAGACTGTTGGTGAACATAATTTTTCCAACTCTTGTTCCAGATTCTCATCCTTGATTTGAACTTCTCTACAGTGGATCCTTCTGTTTGTTGGAAGCAAGAATCGTATTTTCTTTACAATTTATAGAACAATTTTTTGGCATGTGTAGGGCCACAAAACTAGCAAAATCTCTTATTAGCATTACTGCTTTTATTAGCATTACTGCTAATAAAACATTTAGTAAGACTTCTTTTGATTTTTAATATGGGCAGTACTCAATTTCCATTAGTTAGATTTAAAAACCAGTGTATTTTCTTATTTTTTAAATTGAGGGAAAATTTTTTAACATTTTACAAAAAAACATTAAAAAAAACAACTTAATATATTAAACTGCAGATAATATATGAAACTACACAGAAAAAGGCTGGCTTCTGTGATTTGTTTCTAACTGAAAATAAAACAAAAAAATCAGAAGTGATTAAAATATTCAGAAAATTACTCTATTTAAAAAAAATATAGGAAATATAGATTACTAATTTGTAATCTTTAATACTAAAAAGGCAAAAAAAAGAACATCTTTTTACTGTGCCACTGACAAAAATTTTTCATGTAGATATTTTTTCTATAAAAAAACATGCTCTATGGTACTTACCAGTGGCCAAATAAATGATGTGGAACAGCGTGTCCTTCCCTTGCACCACATCAACTGCAACATGAGTGAAGCGGACATTGTCTTCCATGAAATAAGGAACAGGAACCACAGGCTGGACCACCTCATGCATTAACAGAAACTTCTGTGCATCCTGCAGGTTTCTTTGAGTTAGGTTCACATAAGAGCCAGAGTTGATCGTTCCGCACTGCAGATGTAGAAAAAGTTTGGGAGAATAATAAATTAGACTTCGTAATATTGATAAAAGCCTCAGCTTTTAAGGATTGCAAGTTAATAAGCTTAAGGTTTTTTGTTAAGAAATAAACCCTGAGACGGAAATGGGGAATTGAATGATTAAATGAACAAGGATTTCAGGTCGATTGCCGCCTCTTTGAGTTGGTTTTCTATCCTTTTGACCTTAAGGCTTTGTAGTCACAGAGGTTGATGGAAAGAGACTGAAAGAATGTTTCACTGAGTGGGTAGTTATCTCCTTTATTAGATTTCTAGCTCATATGCATACATATTGCTGGTAGGTTTTTATTGGTACTTGGGTAATAATGTTTCTTGATTGTGTCATTTCTTAGCTAAAAAATAATAAGTTTAAAAGTCTTTTGAATCATCATTGTTTTCATTTTCAGTATTTTAGGGATTCTGTAATGGAAGCTGTAACCATTAAAGCTTTTCAGTAGCAGTGCAAAGATCTACCGTCATATGTCTACGTATGATGACATTTTTCTTATTTTATTGTATCCTCCTACAAAAAAAGAATTAATTTGTATTCAAATAAAACAAGTTTCATGGCACAAAGTTACAATTTGGAATAGTTAATATTTTAGTCATTATCAGTGTTTTATGTCTTGTTCATTACTCTCTGATCTAGGGTTTAAAGAAGGAATATAACAACAGCATGCTGCTCATTTCATGGCTGTCCTTTGCAAAGAAATTAATAATTATCTTCAGTCACATTTAAAGACTGAAATTTAATTCATAATTGCTTCAAGGCAGTACAGAGGTGAACATTACTGTCAGAGGAAGGCTTTATTGCCTTGAACAACCGTAGGAATAATAAGGCACTAAAAGCTAACAAGCACAAGATATATAAAAAGCCTTTTTACTGGACATTAACTTTGTCCAGAGGCACTGGAGTATGCATAAAAAATAACATGTTAGTTCAACTGATGTGTTTCTCAAATTAAATTATTCATACAATTCTCAAAATACTGCTAAAACCACATACTCTACCAACGTAGTGATATCTCTTATCTTTTTCATGTTTGGTCACAGTACAACCATAAACTTAGTCTGTTTTAATGTTATTGATATTAACAATGAAGGTTTATTGTTTTATTATGCTTAGTGATATTTTCAGTTTAGTCTATAAACAATTGGAAACAATTGGAAAACAGAAAATTAAACAGAGAAGTTACAAAATAAACCATTAGACTCTGGAGGAGCCACAGGAGTCCACAATCTTTAGGTGGGAAAGTTCTCTGAGTCCACAACTAATACTCTCTCAACAAAGTTGGCCTAAGAAGTTGTAGTTTGCCAATGTAAGCGACATTCAGATCCAATGTAAGTCTGAAAACCAATGCTGCACATGATTATTTCTCCCTACTGCAACATAATGGTATGGCTTTCTTTAACAGGAACGTGGATCCTGATCAGGTTTGATGGGAAGATGGATGAAGCTGAACGTAGAGCAATGCAAGGAGAAAATCTGTTAAAAGGTGGAATAGAGGTTCAGCTTTTACCAAACAAACATATAAAACTACAACTAAATGGTCTAATATTCAAAGCCAAGGCAAACATTCACACTACAGTCTGTGGCAAGACCCTTCTCAATAAAAGACATCCCACAGTGAGCACAGGATTTTGAATTGAGCCTCTTTCACAAAGAAGAGGCCTTCACCCTGATACACAGAAGAGAACGTAAAAATAAATCTTGCATTGAAACTAAACCAACCTAAACAGGCTGATGCTGTTTTAATCAAATTATCTGATATTTTATCAGCTTCAGGGTTGCAGATGCACCTTTGTATCTCTAAGCTGATACTGGATCCTGGTAGAGGATTTATTTCCAGAAGACAAGCTTTAACAGTAGTATTATGGACATGTTATATTGGTTTTTCCTTTTCCTTTACTTAGCAGATATTAATCAGGAAGGGCTTTCCCAGGTCACTGATCAGATTAGTGTTCAGACAAAATCAGCAGGTGGGAAACTGGACCCATCACAGACATCATTGTTGCTAGTGTCTTAAGTAAACAGCTTCATGTAATGCAAAATATGTGTACAGTTAGAATGCTCAGTATTGAACTTCTAAAGTTTCCTTTTGTGGTCTTCTTTTGCATTTTGTGCATGGATGCTAAAGCATGTGGAGGACTGGATTTTCTACCCGAGTGAGAAGGTGTCTGACTTTGGCGTCTGAGGCTCTCTTACATCTGTGAATGCTCTGTAAAATTAATGTTATGAGCAGAGTCAAGGTGAGGGACACAAACATCATTTGGCCAAGGGCCCATCTAACACTCAGCTGTCTGCCTCTCTCATCATCAGGCCAAAGTGCTCTGCTAGGATGACATAAGTGGCACTTAGATGCACAGTTGCTTTACAGCATGTTTTTGTAAAATGGACATGTGTTCCAAACATCTTTCTTGTATCATGGCATGGTATTTTTGACTCTCCGTTTTCCAAGTAATTGTCTAACAGTTGGCTGCAAACCTTCAAACACACTTCCCATGTGGGACATTGGGGCGACACTGACATCCGATGCAGGAGTTTGCCCTGCAATCGAATGGTTGGCAGTTCAAGTCCTGGCTCCGGATTTCAGTCCTGCTTTGTGTCGTTGGGCAAGACACTTCACCCACATTGCCTGTAAATGGTGGTCTGTTTATGGCTTCGGTCAGTAAGTCCTAGGACAGCTGTGGATACAATTTGCCCCCATCAGTGTGTGAGTGTATGCGTGAATGACTGAATGTAGTGCAAAGCGCCTTTCGTCAGGTCTGCTGACTTAAAAAAGTGCTAAATAGTACAGGCCATTTTAGTGTATAACCTAGTACAACTCTGGTTGTATATCTAGTGGTGTTCTCCTGATTAAGGTAAACCTCCGTTCAAACCTCAAGTGTTTTGCATCCTCTTTCAGCTTCATCTCACCACCTCTGACTTTACTTTCTGTCCCCAGTGTAGAAAGGTACAGCCAACTGCATAAGCACCATATTTCATGCTTGGAAAGGTACATTTAGATTGTTTTATATATTTATTTTCTCAAAGTGTTCAATGATTTCCTGTCACAACAGTCAAACAAATGCCAGATATGCAGAATGTAGTCATTGTGTCATACTAACCTATATTGTTATGTATGCTAACCTTTGTGATGGGAGCGGTTAACAACAGTTTTGCTTAATTGAGTTTTCCCCATTTGTCTTTCCCCTTTGGTTAAGTAGGTTAATTATAGATTTGTCTATTTTGTTTCTCAGTGGCAAACAAACTTTGAGTTACTTTTAGTTAGGAAAATGTTCGTTTTTATGGTGGCTTTCTGTAACCAGTTTTTAATGAGAGGATGAAAAACATGGTGTAAAATAAACATCTTAAATTCTTATCTTTCTCTTCATTTCTATCTTAGTCCTTTATTTCATCTAGACCAACCAGAAAGCTGAGTAGTGGAAACTAGTTCCAGTTGATTTCATTCAGGGGTAAAGAAAGATCAAATTAAATAACCAACAAAGTTCTTTTTGGCGAACAAAGCTGCACCCATGTATCACTTTGCTTCCTGTTTTAATTCTGCTTTGTGTTTATCTATCCTATAACAAACGTTAGATTTTGCTACTAATGTGACAAAACACATAAAAAATAAGGGTTCAATATGAAAGATTAGCTGGGAAAGTGCTGGTCTAATTACTTAAAATGACAAAAAAATCATTTGCTTTTGGCTGTTAGTCAAAATTAACTGAATCTCATCTTCGCATGGATGAACAAAAAACGTATTAAGCAAATATCTGTTATAAAATGACATAAAACCAATACAAAACATAGATGGTATTTGGCTTTAATGCCCAGTAAACATAACACATTGCCTGAACAAACCACGGTGGATCAATTGGTACGGCTCAAATGATTAGAGGGATTTTTAGAGACTCAGAGTTAGGCTCTTAATCAATATGCATGTGTGTACTGGTTTATGTTAACTATTTAGGACCATTTTTGGTATATTTACTAACCTTTTGAGGACCAACATGCCTTATAGGGACCTAATGCTGGTCCTAATGTGATGGAACCCCATTTTAATGTTGGGGAGAGTTTATAGGTATGGTGTGAATTAACTTTAGTTTAAGGCTAGGGATATTTTACCCTAACTCAGGTATATGTTGGTAATGGTTATGGTAATGGGTTTGGGTTAGGCTATACAAATTAATGGAAGTCAATAAAAAGTCCCCACAAAACATTGAAACACAACATGCCTGTGTGCATGTGTGTGTGTTTGTGTGCATGCTAGCTTGAAGAGGAGCTATAAATCTTGTGCTTGTAAATCTTTTCCTCCAACATTGACAAATGCTTGATGAAGATGTCACTGAAAACTAGATAAAGTGAGCCTTACTCCATCAGTAAGGTGCAACCATTGTACCCAAGCTTAATTTTGGAAGATGGGGGAAGAGATGTGAAACAGATACACCTTTATGCCTGAGGCACATAGAAAAGGACTGCGTAGAACAAAACAACCCTTTATGGTGTTTCTGTAGCACATTGAAGAGCAGATAAGAGAAATATTTTTCAGGATGTTCATTTTTGCTAAAGTAGCTGCTGACAGGCAGCTATCTGAATGCATGACGGCAGATAATTGTGTTTTATGAAACAGATTTATTGGTGAGCTGGTATATACACATTAAGTATGTCATCATTAAGCATCTCTTGCATGCTTTGGCTTGACGGCAGCATGATCTAAAGTTATGATGGAACACGCCTGTGAAAGCGAGGTAAGTATCACCCACTGGTTGAAAACATTATAGCAAATTCAATTCCTCACAGAGAACTAGGTGGATTAGCTCTGTCACTTTCTGCTAAGCCTGCAAAAAACAAGAGCCAATTGTTCTGCTAAAAATGCATTCCATTTGTGTCATCATTATGGTACCCTAAAATCAAAATAAGATGCAAACTCCTTAGGGTTTTAGTACGTAGTAAAACCATAAAATCTTGCCTATGCAAAATAATTCACGTTTATTGAGAGATATCTTCAAGGAATGAGTGACCTATACGAAAAGAGTTTATAATGATCAGCCATTATGTTTGCAATTCGGAGAAAATTAGATCTTATATGAAGACCTTCCTCCAAGGGGAATGAGTGAACAAAACGTATTCATCATTATGGGAGCAAAAAATCCCTCTTCTGAGAGATAGATTGTGTATTTATTCCAAATCACATCAGATGTGAGAATGTAGTCGTCTTTGGTTCAGTATTTTGATTCACACTGAAATATCCCTCATGCGGTGTTTACATATAGATCTAAATAGGGTGGATTTAACTCCCTGTAAAACAAGGAGTGCTTTTTCACTTTGTTCAGAAATGCAACATTTTTTTAAGAACCAAGAAAAAAAAAATCCTACTAACAGCCTAAATTATAAATGTAGCTTATATTAACATTTTTGGTGTTGGTTGACTATCTATTAACTGCCATCACATCCTAAAAGAAACTTTTACGAATTCATAGGAACAAAAAGGTACGGTTTAAAATGCACAAAAAATACCAGTTAGGTAAAACTGAATGTTTTATACAATATACAGTATGAAAAACTAACTTGATCTTCTTTTCAGTTCTGACATTGTGGTAATAATAGTACTGTATGCCAAAATTACATTGTTTTATTGTTTGTTAAAAGCTGAAAAGGTAAAAAAAAAAAGTAATAATGATAATAATAACATATTTGTACTGTACTTACAACAAGATTTTTTTATCTATACTGTATTTCAATTATTGAGTTATAATTTTAATTTTACTTAAACACCCAAGAGTTACAACTATTGTTAAAACAGTAGCATTAAATACAACACGGGATGTTACTTCAAAAGCAAAGTTTTACAGCTCTGTAAATACTATGGTATATTTTTCAAATGTACGGAAACCAAAGAATCTCATACAATAACTGATCATCCCTTAAGGGAAAATAGGACAGAGCTGCTTATACACTGTACCTGAAAGTTTGGGTTGGGGTTTGGGTAGGGGAGCCAAGCTGATCGTGAGCTTTCCTGGTACTTGAAGGGTCCATTAAAAACCTGGGATATGGCACTAAGATTGAAGGCACACACTGCAGATGCAGCAATGCTGTTTCTGATAGATGAGGATAGAAGAAAAAGTGTGGTTAGCTCCACAAAAATGGAAGATAATTACATAACAGAAAAAATAAAAAAATAGAATAAATACAATCAAATTCCCCCAAAAAACTACTAAATTTACCACAAACATTGATTAGACTCGTATATATTTGTTAAAATTACCACAGAATTTTTGCACCAACTATAAAAGACAAACACTGTTTGTGACTGTCATTATTGGAGTATAAATCCAGTAACAGGGCCCAATTAAACTGCTCGGCTTTTCTGATTAACAGTATAGATCTTTGAGCTAATATATAGCTTTGACTTTTTAAGGTGTCAGTTCCAACAAGTAGGGGTTGTCTCCCTTAGAAGAGAAAGTAAAGAATGAGAGTATTAACACTTGACTCAAACTGCAAGACTTTGGGAATGTGAGTTATTATCCGGTGGAGCTGTTCATTAGGTCTGTGCCTGTAGGGGGAAATGTTTCCAATACCCTTCAAAAGGGTTTTTTCCCCCCTCAGTTATATGAAGCCATTGACCATAAAGAATTGATTACTCAGCTTTAGTGATGGTCTGTGTGCAAGTGACTGTAATACAGTTTAGATAATAGAAAATAAGAAGAAAACAATGGTAAAACAGAGGAGTGAATTTAATAGGAGTTTAAATTGTAAACTAGACACATCCAATCAGTCATTAGAACTGAAAAGCTCTAACATAAAAAAGGAAATGTCGTTAAACCAGCTAAGGATGTTCAGTTGCATTGTATTAAACACTTAACCAGATGTCAGAGTGTTGTATAACTTCAAACTCATGTTTGTATATTAAATATACGTGTTTATTAACTACATATGAAGAAATCAGTACATACTATACTGACAGGTCAATAAAGTATGTGTATCCTGTTACCCTTACAGCCATATGCAGCAGGAAGGGTATATAACTCATAGTATGATCTACTATACATAATTTATGGTGAAATGTTCATTCTTACAAATGCTGGAAGAAAAATTCCTTTTTCTTCACTGACACCAAATTAGGAAAACTATTTACTGTTTCAAGTGCCTTAAAATCACCAGAAATTCCCTAAGTTTGCTGAATCAGGGAAAAGTAAAACTGATTTTTTTTTTTTTGCATAAGGTTGTATGGTTCATTTGCTTAAATTTGAAAAACTAAACCCCATAAAAAAATCAAAGTTTTCCTCACAGCAACTGGTTGATGGTTGGTATTTTCACAATATTGGTAGCTGTGCTTTGTGTAATAGTGTGAGGGAGTCCAGAGTGTAACAAGGGTTTTAGGTTTACCCTGAGCTGGATGACTGAAAATAGTCCCCTACATTTTCGCACTTAACATTACTTACACATTAGTTGTAAAAATCCCATAGAGCAGCTCAAGCTCTGGCAGGTAGAAGGTGCCCTGCAGCTCGTTGTAATTGAAGGGGATTTCGCCTGGTCTGGAACAGTTCAGCCTTGCTTTCATGAAGGTGGTCCAAGTGTCTTCCAGTAGGAAGCGGCCACCAATGTCATTTTTGCAGACGCGTCCGGCTCGGGAAAACACAGTCCTTCCACAGTCATGCTCCACCGCATTTTCTCGGAAGAAGAAGTAAGTGAAGTTGCCGATGTCATAAGAGGAGACGAAATTTGGTTCTGTTGAAAAAGAAGTGACAAAAATGAAAAGGAGTCAGAAAAAAAATATGACCCAGAAAAAAACTCAATGACAGCCAGGAAAAAAAAAGAGGAAGTGAAGACAGATGAAAAAAAAACACAGACAGAAAAATATTTAAGGCTGTGGGAGTTGGAAGGAGCAGGAGACTGACAGGCTATGCATTATGACTGATTGACTTATCGTGTGTGTGCGATTGTGTGTGGCCCACACAACAGCAGGTGATCTGGATTAATAACTACAGGCTATGTTATTAATGGCTTTGTGTTGTAATAAGAAAGCTCATTTTTCACTCCCCAAACCTAAAGGTTAGGCTGAGAAATGACCAAAACAGGTGGAGGGTAATAGCTCTCACCCTATCTAAAACATGCAACCCCCATGACACTGCTACAGCTTAGGCGTTTATCTTTATGTATGACATTATTGGATCTAAAACGCACTTTATTCTCTCTGACGGTGATTTCATTCAGCTTTAAAGGAAAATGTCCCCCACCCCCTTCTTTTCCTTCCTTCATCTCAATTCTGCCCTTTTCTTCTCTGCACCTTCAGAGGGCAGTGCAGGGCGATACGGAGGAAGAAAATCAATTCCCCATAAAATTAGTTATTAAGCCTTCTCCCAGAAGATGGCTGCCAAGCAAGGTATGAGGTAGTTTTAAATTTGTTTTTTCAATTTAGCTTAAATGTGAATCAGGAAAAAAGTCAGTCGCGGACAAGATACTGATTGACCTGCCCCTGTGTACGATGCACTTCTTAAGCTATTTGAAGTTCTCCTATCTGTTCTGCAGTGTCTTTGAGCTTTAGGGGAAAAAAAAACAACATTGATTTTCCTGGACTTCAAACTGAAGTTCTCCTCAAAGATAGGGTAAGGTCTTTATTTTTTAAACCGCACAAAGATTTTCTTCTTAAAAAGAAGCTCTTCAAAATGTTTTAGCAGTAAAAGGCAAATGAACATTATAAGTGGTTTGTTAGAAAACATAATCTCGCCTTAGAGTTCAATTTAAACATACCGCGTGGCCAATAGTTGCAGTGAAAATTGACAAAGAATTTAGCTACTCTAAGATAATTTAATATAGTCCACCAATTCTGTTTTTGGATAATAGTGTTTCCACATATATTTACACAAAGTATAAAGATATTCTTTGCTTTGCTGCTTACCATTCAGCCATTTAGAGTTGTACTGTGCGGTACGTAAAGGCGGCAGTCCGCCTAGGCTGCGGTAGATGGCCGGGTCTCGGCCAGAAAAGTCCATGGCGGTGGCGGCATAGAGCTCCCCACTAGACGTGATTAAGGCGGTGGAGTTATGCAGAGGGTTGTAGGGACACCGAGCCATCCCGCTGATCTGATCATGGATCTCTGTTAGGTTAGTCAGCTGCAACACAGAGAAAAGTTGAGTTAAAACTGGAAGATCAACAAAAGATGCTTTGAAAAAAACAATAAAACAAATATTGATGAGACTATCCCTGTGTGGCAGCAGAGGCTATTTGTTTTGTTGGTAACGTGAAAACAATTTCATCCTCATTTATTGGTACTATGGGTTAATTTTTAAAGCCTTGAAATAAAGTTAAATTTTACTAAAGCAGTCTAATACAGAGATATATAAAATCCTGCATTTACTTTGATTACAATTAGCCATCAGTAATCATAACCTTACTGTTAAAACTTTGTGCAACAATTTAATACCCAGAAGTAAATCACAAGTCTTTCACGAGAATGTTCACGAGTAAGGGGAGGATAAAGTGGGAGAGCGATCGATGAATCGGTGCAGCTGCTGCTATAATGCAGATGCTGCACCGGTCTGTCCTGGTGAAAACAGATCTGAGCCAAAAGGCAAAGCTCTCTATTTACTGGTTGGTCTACTTTCCTACCCTCACCTGTGGCCTTGAAATCTGGATCACTGAAAAAACGAGATCCTGGTTAAAAGCGGCCGAAATTAGCTCTCTTCAGGGTGTCTGTGCTCTCCCTTAGAGATACGGTGAGAAGCTTGGTCATTTGGGAGAGGCTCGGAGTACAGCTGATTCTCCTCCTCATTGAAAGAAGTCAGCTGAGGTGGCTTGGACATCTTTTTTCGGACGTCCCCTGGACACCTCCCTAGAGAGGTGTTCCAGGCATGTCCCACCAGGACAATGCCCAGGGGAAGACCCAGGACATGCTGGAGGGACTATGTCTCTCTGGAAGTCTGGAAGTCTCTGCTGAGACTGCTGCCACTGCGACCCAGTCCTGGATGAAGCCGTCAGACGAAGGGTATGAGGAAAATAATCTTTCATTAAGTTTTGCTTTCATGATCATTCATAATCTTTAATCATCTATGCTCTTTCTGCATCCTCTCTTTCCACTGGCTGAGGTTGTTAAAAAAAATCTGATCACTTGTATCACATGTCTTCAAAGAAACTTAAAGCAATTTCATTTCCTCATGCTTCATCAATCAGAAAAATACCCCCTCTCCTATAGTGCTGTTCTTTTTTTCTTTTGTAGGTGTTATGTAAGCTACAGAGGATGGGATTTTTAAAAGAGCTGGACAGCTGGACTTTTTGTGAAGTGTGAAAACAATACAAACCGTTTTCTTGTTCTTGCCAGAATGAGAACAAAAACAAATTCTCGGTTATTGTGAAGGATTAATGAGCTTAAGTGGGTGGAACTGGCCATATGTTTTGGATCCCAATAATGAATCCCATCATGTTTTTTTACACATTCCAACATACTTTTTATTCAAAATAACCTAGTATTCATGATCCATGATGCCACACAAGTTTTCCAAAACATGTCACTAATCCTTCACAAGATTCAAAAGTTGACATAAGGTACTTTTCCACAAACTTATTCTTCTGTTAGCATAAATCCATCTAAAACTTCACTGCACAAAAGCTGACTTTAATTACAGATAATGTTCTCTCCATATTCTTTGGTCATTTTTTGCACATTTAAGTCTGTCATCAAAGAGCTTATGGATGTTCTGCTAATGGATCGATACCACTGCTAATGGGTGGGGGCATTGTGCAAAGTGTAGCTCCTGTCATCAGTGAAAAGAGCAAAGACTATCCAGATAATCAGAGAAATGGCTGAACTTCTCCATTTACATGCTGCAATTTATTGAGTTTTTCCTTCAGTGGTATTTCATTTTAAACATAAAATTTTACATAAATGTACCTTAAAAAGATGTCCCTTTCATGGCTAAACTACATAACAACCATCATTAATGTGACTTGGTGAGCAAAAGGTACCACTCGTTTAAAAGGGAGTTCAGAGACTTTTTTTTTTAAACCCATACCATCCTACTTGATGGGTATGGTTGTTGCAAGACTGGGCAAAATACTATTAGTATTAATTGATATGATATTTATGTCCCAGGGTTGTTCTGATTAACTTACAAAGTGAAATATAAAAATTAAAAATCAATGTTTTTTTTTACAGAAATTGTGAGGGGGATAATAATTATTAATAGTTACATCTTATGGTGACATCCTTTTCCCCTGAGTTTCAGAAATATACTTCATTTGCAGCTTTGATTTCTCACATTCTTAAACATGCAGTTATGCTACTATGATAAAAGATCGATTATCTTATGGCTTTTAACACATCTTTATTCTGGCTACCAATAATTGTTGATGGTGCTGTTTCCTACAAGATCTGGGACTAAATTAAGTTTATTTCAAAGCATCATGTAGGACATCAGCAGAGATATATAGGACAAAGCATCAAAGGGCAGCATTAAAATGCAAACCAAAGAAGTCTGCAGCTGTGTTGTTTGTTTCTGCCAATATGCAAATAGTAGACTGCAAAAATACCTCAATTCATTACAGTTTGCTTTGTTTACATCTACTGTGAAGTACACAACAATATGTACAACCAGAACCTTCAGAAGCAAACGGCGTAATTAGAGAGCACATTTAGAATAATTGGCATCGTAAAACACACAAACACAGCAGCTGCTTTTTGGTCTAATGGTAAGAAACCACCTGTTCCGGACCAAAAAAATTCATGTTGGCTGAAGTGCTTTAATGGTCTGGTTTCTGGTGTCTCTACAAGACAACCAGCTGTTTTTCAGCGTGGAGCATTGCTTCATAGTTGCTAATCTGAGCAACAAAAAGGCTTGAAGTGAGATGCAATGCTAAGCTGCATATCATCATTGAATATAGAGCAAAATCCAAGCCTCTGGTTTTAAAAATATTTTAGAGATTGACCTTGGGTTAGTCCTGACATGCTCTACTAGTTCCTGAAAAACTATAACACATGGTTCAGTGACTAAGCCCTGAAAATAAAAAAGGAGAATTACAATGTTTAAATCTAAGATGTAATTATATTTTATGGTGAAAAAGAAAATATTATACAGGGATTATCTCATGTCAAATGTGCTTTCCCAGTTCATCTGTGTTCCGAGGGCAAATAGGTAATGCAACACTTTCCTAATCTCAGGTTTAGATGTGGCAATTAAGTAACAATTCATGCAATTATTTTTCCATCAGTCAGCGATGTTCAGTTCTTAAGACTTCACACCGGTTATAGATCTTAAGTGACAGCAAAACCTTCCAATGATTTGACTCAATTTCTTCTCTCTTTCCTCATTTTAACCGATCTGCAAATTCCTTCCCCGCAATCCACAATACAAGGTCAGACTCAATTTATAAGAGTATTTCTAGGGAGACCATAGCAGTTTTTTGGCCCAGTTTCCTTGAGGCTGTCAATTTGAATTGAAAAATTCTGCTAACTGCTCACCAAGTCAAACTCGGCATCACCTGAACCACAACAAATCAGCAGCCCTTAGTGAGCTTTAAAATCTGAGATGAAAGCCTAGTATTGACATAACTGATTTATTTGGCAGGAGACATCTTATTAGGTCAGCTGGGCCATTGAGAAAAAACAAAGGGGACAAAGGATAAATAGTTCCCTAAAGACCTGCTGTATGCTGTAAGAAGTAAAGTGAAAGTCGTCTTTGTGGAGATTCAATAGCTTCAGAAATTGGAAAGAGAGTGAACAGGTAATAGCTTAGTATACTTGCAGAAAGGACAATCATGGCTGTTTGGGAGGTTCTCCTAAGAATAACAAAAGCTGTGGCAAAACTTTTTATCTGCTAAATATGACATTTAGTTGTGTTGTAGGTTATTAGACACAATTATTCACAGGGTTTTTGATAAACCCACAGCAGATGACTTCAATATCAGAGATTTTCTTCTTGATTTGGTATAAACAGTGACCACATTATCAGGGGAACTAAAAGTCAAATATTTTTAACATCAATGAACTATACACTACAAATTGCATTAAAAACATACTTCAGAAAGGAAACAGGAGGTCTCTACACATTACAAAATAGTTCTTCTGTTTGATCCTTTTGTGCTTTTGTCAAATATGCAGACATTTATTTTAAAATGATACAAAAATGCTGTACAGTTCACTGCTCCTCATATTTGCTCCTGATACATATACTGTAAATAAAATACATACATTTTTGTTTAGCTAGTTTTTAAAAAACTATCGGAATTTTCTGTATTTTATCAGTATCTTCTAAAATACCTATTTTCAAAACAAAGCTTTACAACAACAGACATGTGTGCCCCTCAAATAAAGATGGCTATCTGACATAATAATTCAGGTTGTTTACGTAGCAGTTATTCCAAACAAATGTTGACTCAAGGCAAGCAAATATATGTGAAACAACTTTGGAAAATATAATTTGTGCTTAAGAAAACTTCAATTTATCAAAAGCATCTTCTGGATAGACCTTCGCTCCATCCAACCACTCAGCCCAATCTGGTGGTGGAGAATTTCAATCTGGACAGAACATTTCTCCTTGGCTCTGTTGTGGCTCTACCTTCCTCTACCTCATCCAAAATAGTTATGTTTTCCTGAGCTATTTTCTGTATTTGTGCTGCTATATCTTTGGGCTGCTAGATCACATAGGGACCACTTTTCCTCATTCTGTTTCATTTTATCTCTATTCCACCATCTTTGTCAAGTTCCACTCAAAACTTTATGTTCTCTCTGCTTTTTGTTATTATAGCCACTTCATCTGGTCTGTTCCTGTTGGGCTGTGACTCCATCCTGGATTGAAATATCAGCTGTGTTGCTGCCATTGTCATCTGTGTTTATAGATGCTGGAGCTTGGCTTGTTTATCAGGGTAGTCCTGTTTCTTTTATTGTGACTAAATGTATGTACTCTCTTTCATCCTCTGACCAGAAAATTGGCTTGTAGCTTGTCTGCCTGGCTGTGACTTTCCTGCATGGGGCCACCTGTGGAGCTAGTTTAATGTTACCTTTTGTACATCTGCTTCTTGATGTATGTCTATCTCCTTGAACCGTATTTGGCCTCGGCAGATGGCCCTTACACTGAGCCTGATTCAGCTGGAAGTTGTCTTCCTCTTAAAAGGGAGCTTTTCGCCTCTACTATCGCTGCATACATGTTCAGTGTGAGGGATTGCTGAAGAGTGAAAGACAAAATTCAAGTGAAAATCATCACGCAAGCTCATCCAGGAGGAGCATGTCTTGCAAGTCAATTTACTGGTTTTCCTAACCAATCTGACAGTATTGTCTTTGTAAAGTGCCTTGAGATAACGTGTTGTGAATTGGCACTCTATAAATGAACCAAATTGAATTGAATTCAGTAGTGGTTCAAATCCAAGGTCAAAGAAAAATAGCATCTAAGGTGTTTGCCACACAGATCCTGGTCAGAGTCTGCTTAAACTCTTACCTTCAGACAAGTTCTACAGAGTGCTAATAGCAAAAACAAACTGCTGTAGAGGAATTTTCCTTCCCCAGACTGTCTCCCCATTGAACTCAATGAACACCATACAGCAAAAGTATTCTGATACTCTGTTAGAGCAATCAGGCTTCTGCACTATTACAACCTGCCTTCCTCTTTTTGTTTGTTTACAAACAAAAAAGAACAAGCTAGTACATAGTGCTGTTGTTTTTTTCTTTTATTGGATTTTATCCTGTTCTTGCATTTCTTAATTCTCTAAAAGCTATGGATTTGCTGGTAATCTATATGTACTTTTTTTTTTTTTTACAGATTGTCTTATTTTCCTCTAACACTTTTTAATTCATAGCAGCCATACATCCTTGAACAAGGTGAAAGGAGTGAATGATTTAAATGTTATTCCAAAGTATAGGCATGATCAGGAGACATTTGATGGTTGGCGATATGAAGGGCTTGTATCAAAAGATGCAAATGGTGCGAGTTGGGAAAACCAAGCAAAGTGATGATTAATGAACAAGCAGACTGAAGGGAAATTTCGCTGGAGTTCAACAAACAGAACATTTTCTAATCCGTTTTCTGTTAAACAATAAGGAAGTAGATATTGTTTTGATGTAGGGTGAAGGAGAGCAGTGGCGATGATTGTTTGTTTCATTTAAAACTCATCAGTGGCTGATCCACCTTTGACAGTTAGAAGTTTGCCTTGTCCACATTTGGTGTGAACACACTTTGAGAAATTTCTACTTTCTACTACAGAAATAATTACTTTCTGAGTGGTATAGGCCCAAACTTTAAGATTAACAATAGTATGAAATTGTTCGTGACATTAGAGGGTTTTTGGAGGCTTTCAGTATCCCATGAAACTTAACCTCTAAGGACAGCCAGACCTTGACACTGGTGGCTGAATGTCACTGCCCCCCACTTAATGTCAATTTTCCATACTGCTATCATCAAATGGATGATTTGAAAGTCTTTTGATACTTTAAATCTTTATCAGACTCATAAGCTGCTACAGCTTCTTCCTAAAGGCCACAGAAAGCTGTTGATGCTGCTCATGATTACTTCAGTCAGGAGCAAGTTAACCCTTTACGGACAATGGGATCGCTGGCGCTCACAGATGCATACATATTTTTCAAATGCCACTAGAATTCGAACCACGTAAGGTAGAGCAATTTTTTTTTTGCATATTAAACTGTAAGAATTGCGCTTCCTTTTCCGAC
>JAUZNJ010033792.1:0-13003 GCA_034780135.1 Jordanella pulchra | reverse complement strand
TTGTTGCCACTTCAAATCATCAAAATCAAATGAAATAAACATTTGAATGCATCAGTCTGTGTGCAATGAATAAATATTATGTACAAGTTACACCTTTTAAATGCAATTAATGAAATATATATATATATATATATATATATATATAGATATATATATCAACTGACAACCACTGACAAGACAACTTAAGCCAGTGTTGTAATTTAGTCTTTTGGAGAAACAAACATCTTGCACATTTAAACTTTGCTATCTTTTAGAAGCTATTATGCTTTCTGTTTTTTATTTTTGTAGATTAGTTCTTTATAAAATTCATATATTTTTCTATAATTTTACTCTCTAGACTTCTAAAGTGCACTGTTTAATATATTCTTAAAATGTATGCTTTGAACAGCATTCTTTTTTTTCAAAAGAAATATAAGTTTACCATATTAGTTTTGGAATGTAGGCATTGAATACTTATTACTTCACATACATATGCAATAAAATGACATATTTACAATATTAAAACTTTTTTATACCTAGTTCCCTACAGAAATGTCCAGGATAAAGGTAGTCTTCTTATGACACAAACACTAAAAGGGGCTCTCTTTTGGGGATTTATGTGCTTTACTGCTTTACCATCAAATATCTATGTCACAAAAAGAGGGAAATGATATAATATCACACAAAAAACCAACCTGCAGTGTTGAAAGAAAAGTCTGTTTGTGAAATGTAAAGGCAAAACTCTTTTTATCCCAGTTAAACCGTACCTCCCCAATTCACTTGAAGGATTTACTGCCTGCTGTTTCGCCTCCCAAAACTGCAAACACTTTGACACATCGCTGGAACCCTTTGAGATAGTTGATGCAGTGTCTTTGTTATGGCTATGTCCAACTGTGGGCTGCGTTCTCTGTGTGAACTGATTATTTGGTACTTACCAAAAAAATTAAGTAGATGTTTAAGATCTCTTCATGTTTTTTGCTGTATTATAAAATATGCTGAATAAAAAAACATCTAAATGTAACAAATTCTGATTGTCTTTGCCACCCTTCTAAACCTTCTCTCTTGTCATTCCCTACTCAGTTTTCTTGAGCTCTTTGTTCTAAACTTTTGCTCTTCTCTGGGTCTATTCCAGTCCAATAGTAGAGTAGAGTGTGATTTTCCACATGTCACAGGGGAGGACTGACATTCAGTGAAATCCAAGCCCATGGGTGAGATGGCTGAGTGTGAGTAATTGTGTGTATGTGTGTTTGGTGCCCTATGGGAAGCAAGCAAGTTTCGGGCATATAATTGACAGCTGCTGCTGTGAGGAAAGGGAAGGGGGATGGAGACAGATAGGAAATAAGAGCCAAAAAATTTAGGGAGGATGAAAATATGGAAAGCCAAAAAGAATCCTTTAGATGGGAAATCCGTGTATATAAGACACTATGTGTTCTAAAGGCTTTCAATTTTACTTTTGTTTGAAGTTTATAATTATGATAGTTATAGTTTATAATTAAAATTATGAGCAAAAATCAATTAAAAACAGCAAAATATATTTCAGGTTTACTTTTGGGTAAATAATGAAGATTATTCACAAAATCCAATAATAACAATAATATATACATATTATATAGCAACAACTAAATTTTTTATGTCAGCTTACTAAAATTAATGCTCATGTATCGCACAGTATTTGTACTATATATCTGGTCTGGGCTCCTTTTGTATGATTAGCTGTATCATCTCTTTGTGTCAGTGTTAATAAAGCCCAGCTGGCTACAAGCATCACTACATTTGGGAGTGTAGCTCAGGTGCCAAATCCTGTTGATAAATTATATCAGCATATCATCTATAACTTTTTTTTAATAAAGTAATAAAGTTAAGCATCAATTGCCTTAAAATATCCTTTCAGATGCTGCACTGACTTTGGATTTCACAAAGTACATGGACGTTACCAGCAGATGACGGTTCCCCAAATCTTGGCTGACTGGTAATGTCACACTGAACCTCCAGCAACCTAGTTTCTGTTCCTCTCTCTAATAGTGCTTTAACACAAGGAATACAAGTGGTTTAGCTTACATCTTAGATATATCTGTATGTTGCAAACAGTCCAAACCAAAATCATGCTAAGGCTGCATTTATTCCCTTTTCAACAACACTGTTCCATTACCTAAAACTTTCCATTTATATGATACAACAAAGCATAACTGTAAGTGTATCATTACTGTTGCACTGCTAGCAAATCAGTGTGCTTGGTTTTTTCACATATAAAAATGTATCTTGAAATTTACTCAGATGTCTTTCCTTTCCATATAAAACAACATTTCAGTTATTGACACTCTTCTTCTGATGTAATTTCGACAAAAAAAGATGATATGCAATGTCTGTCTACATTTGAGCTAATTACTTATTATAAAACTTGATAATGGCATAGTTTGAATGCTCTTGTAAAAACAAATCTTAGGAGACCCAAAAAAAGACCTAAGAAAAGCACTTTGCGTTTTTCAGAATCAAAGCCTCTACCTTATTGTAAAGAAGTGTGAAATTTAAGCTTCTCTTCAAATTAGTTTAATGAACTTCTAGAAAACATTACTGTACACCAGTGTAGATATATTTTATTCATACAGTAAAGTGGTCTTGATTTAACAAAACATTGAACATAAGTTTCAAAATGTATGTGCTGTGTTTATTGGGTAAAGGGTCAAAACAATAAGACAAACAAACCAAAGGGACATATTATTCTGTCTTCTTAATTTGTGAAGCTTTTTAAAGGAAAGAATATTTTTTGATGCAAACTACTTGGTAACTTTATTTGACAGATAAGAAGATGACCTTTGCAGACAGGTAAGGGGTTGCTCCACTGTCCGTTGAGTCGGCACTGAGCCCGAGCATTGCCACTGAGGATGTAACCTTTATTGCAGGTGAAGTTAACAACGTCATTGAGGTTGAACTCGCTGCCATTGGTTTGCCCGTTGGTTGGGTTTCCTGGGTGGCCACAAGTGATAGCTGAACAATCGGACATATAAGAGAAAAAAAACCCACAATTAATAACATATCAAGGTTAAACACTTTGATTTTTAGCTTCACATTTTGCACATATTTAACTTGCTTAGTAAAATAGATAATTTAGGTCATTATCTCTTTAAATATGGTATTTAGTCTCTTTGATTTTCCTTAGGATATTTCCATTAATGCTTTCTTGAATCAAAATAAATGGTGCATTTTAACTGTGATGTGGAAGTCACAGAGAAGTAATAGTGTTTTATAATGTCAGATAAAAAAACAACAAAAACACAAATTGTCTACTACGAGTAAGAAAAATTAACATCTCACATTTTCAGTGTTGCTTTATTTCATCTAAAAAACAAAATTTGTAAAAAAAAAAAAAAATCCAACATCTGCATGAAAAATCTTTCCCTATTTTTATCATCTTTTTTTTTCTCCTTAAAACAAAAATACAAATCCTTGAATAAAACGACACAAATCTGCTGCTGTGAAACACAAATTCAGTTTTCCAGGTAACACCTTTGCTTTCTCTTTTGCTACAAATATTACAATGGTATTGATATGGTCAATGGCTTATAGGTAGTTCACATGGGTATACAGCAGAGGGCACTGCCTGCTTGGTCAGTTTGCCCCAACCGGAAATACATAGGCCATGCTGACCTCTAACATTTCCCTTTAAATAGCCCTGAAGCTTGAACTTCAAAACTTTGGCTAAACAACAGCGTTTCAGGAGGATAGTGGCCATAGGGACATTTCCCAATGTGTTGGATGCTCCTAAAGACCTATCCTGGGTTGTCGCCACGAGTTGAAACCAAAAGCTTTGTTAGGGTCTCTCTTGAATTTATATATTCGTAATCATTTCAAACAAATAATTTCCACAAATGTCCCACAAAGTCGGTAGAGCTCAGTCAGTCCAGTTTGCTATATTGAAACTCCAAGACCAGGGCAGACCTTTCCTAGCCCCGTGGCTGTCAAGGCTGCTGTTCAGCCCTGTGAACTACCTACAAGTCACAATTACTTTTGTTCCACTACCAGTTTGATATTTGTTGATAAGAGAAAACAAAGGTGTAACTTCTAAATCTGAGTTTCTGACTCACAGCAGCAGATTTGATTAGCTGTATTCACTCTTTTTACTGTCATTTTAAAGAAAATAATATTCTAAAAAAAAGTGGCAACATTTTAATATAAGTGTTCAGGGTTTTTGGCATCATTGTTTTAGCTCAATGGGAGCAAACCTAAGAATGCAAGAGGTATTTGGTGTGTGACTCGTAGAACCTTACTTTGGAACCTTTTCAGTAATTGTAAAAGACAGAACAACATTTCAGAGAAACTAGAGAAAGGCTGTATTTACTTACGGACACAGACAGGTGTTGTTCCGGACCACCGATGGTCTTGCTGGCAGATTCTGACAGATGTGCCGATTAGTCTATATCCTAACATGCACTGGTACACAACAGTGTCACGGTAACTTGAGCCATCTCCACTGATGTGACCATTGACTATAGGATCTGGAGAATCACAGTGACCAGCTGGAAAAGACAGATATTTATAAAGTAAAAGTTAAGAGCGAACTTTCTCAGAACAAAGGAAGAAGTATGTTTTTACATATGACAAGTTTTTGCTTTTCGTTTTATATGTGACAACCTCCGTTTTAAATGTTGGCACAAATGTTGTGAAATTCACATTTCGGGAAGACCTCTGACTTGCTTGCTCCTTGTCCAGCAGGCAGTAATTGACTCAGTAGTAGAGCAACCAGAGGTCAGTGCTGGCTATTTACAGTGTGCTGTCTTCAAGCATGATGGCATAACGTTGAGTGGAAATGGAAATGTGGAAGAGAAAGGTGAAAAGACATCTTTTCAGATGAAAATAAATAGTGCACTATATTTGAAAATTAATGTCCCAGACTGTTGCTGGAGGTAAACACAAAAATCAAGCTTTCTAAAATCCAGTGTGAAGTTCTTAGTGATGATTTGGGCAGTCATGTCAGCTACTGCTGCTGGTCCATTGCATTTCACAAAGTCTAAGTTAAGCACAGCTTTTGATCAGGAATTTTGGGAGAGAAGCTGGCTCGATTTACTACATTGCCAAAATCACTACTAAAGTTGAGAGCATGGAATTGTCCAAGATGTCTTGTTATGTTTTAACATTCAGAGTCCCTTTTTACTGGGACTAAGGGTCCAAGCCCAGTCCCTGAAAAACAACTTCACACCATAATCACCACTTCACCAAACTTTACACTTGGCACAATGCAGTCAGAGAAGTACCTCTCTCCCAGCAACCACACCTGTCTATCAGATTTCAAGATGAAGAATTAGCATTTATCATGTGTCTCCTCTGTTGTGGAGTCCAGTGGCAATGTGCTTTACATTGCTGACCACGTGCCGTCAGTGTACGTGGCCTACCATCCTCACCCCCACCCTACCCCCACAGAGCGGAACTGTGATCGTGGAACTGCCCTCTCATGAGCTCCATGAGTGAACTAAAAGTTAAGATTCTACAATCTATATGTGCTGTATTGGACTGACTGAGTTTTCCAAGTAGCCAAGGCAAAGGCAGGATCCAGACCCAGAGTCGCCGATTCATTATTTTATGACCAAAGTTTTGCTGCGGTCTGACATTTTCCTGCCTTGTGGTTACCGTCCTAACTACTAACGTAAAAGTTTTAACCTGACTTACAGTATCATGTCTGTGGCCTGTTGATTAGCTGATGTTTGCTGTGGATTAGCTGTGTTAGCCATTAAGCTAATGGTTGCCTTGACAACAAAAGCCTGGCATCCACACAGCACGACTCCTTCCATATACATGTCAGTGCTGTCACATCAATGCATTATGTTTATTGGTAATTTTTCATTATTGGATTAAGTGAAACCTGATTGACATGAATGTTACTAGAGGCTACTGTTCCACACCTGTCTGCAGTGTATTATCTATGATGCTAATCTTATGGACATTCCCTCAGTGCATCACAACAGGTGAGCTAATTGACTGAATATTATAAAAGACTCTACCTCAAGAGCTCATTCAAACCCCTTTTAGGTTACTGATTATTTCATTTGTCCTTTGTTTATTCCAGTAGTTTTTAGTGTTTGCATAGTTTATTAAACATATTAACACTGTGATAGGGATTATTAGAGTTTAATAAAAGTACTCCATTTTTTGATTGTGGGTATCTGTGATTAATTTATAATACTGACTGATTGTCTCTAAGAGCTAAATCAACTTCTTGTGAGTTAACAACTTGAATAGAAAGATACAAATATTGCGGTTAAAACATGCGGTTAACAATTAATACTTCTGCTTGAATTATAAACCAAGTTATTGACTGGTGGTGAAGACAGTTTGGATGTTGATAGCTGGTCCAAATGTCCAGCCAAAAAAGGTAAGCACATTAATAACACCTGGTAATCAAGCAAATTGTCAGTTATAATAATTTGACCAACTTAAGTGATAGTTTACCCTTGATTAAAATAACTGTTTAATTAACTATAACAACTGGTTACAGTTATTAAGAAATTCATAGTCAAGCCGGCAAAATTGCACAACAGGACCCAAGAGGAATTCTAATACACACTTTGAAAAAACATCAACTTAGATTTTAATTGTTCTTTTTGGTGTGTGTTTTCAAGAAACTAAGCTGGGGGTTGAGAAAACCATAAACTTTAAGTATAACTAGATAAATAAATTTATATTTCTGCAAAATAATGTATATATGGGTTTTTCTTTTTGAATCGTACCAATGAAACAAAGTAACTTCAGAAATATATCTTCTTATATGCACCTGTATTTTCTTAATTCTTTCTTCAAACTAAGTAAAGTAGCTATAATTAAAAAATCTTTGTGGCGAAAAAAACATTGTGAATAGCAAGACTAAATACATCATTAAATGCACGGTATACGTACATAGGGCTTGTGTTTAGCTCTGGAGCATTTTAGTGGCTATGGTGAGAATATATTTTGAAGGTTTTACAGGTAAAAAAAAACTCAAAGTTTAAAGCAAATACCATTTAAACTCCACAAAAAAATCCAAGGAAGCAAAAACCATCGCATAGAACATCTGTGAAATCCACCCTATCATCATTTGTACTGATCAGTTGAAAAGTAAGCTCTGACAAATATGGCCCAAGGTAACATTTGATGATGGATTATACTTCTGACGTTTTTCTGATGGCTCATTACATTTTAATCCCAATGCATGAGCCTTCTCTTTCTTTTTAATTATTCACATACTAAAAAAAAATAATAATAATTATTCACATACTATATATTATGTATATTGTTGACAAGACTGCTTTTATACAAATGTGACTTAATATAAGCTTGGTAACAGTATACTGTACAATTGACTTTAATCAATGAATCTTACCTAAACATCTTGTTTCTGCACCACTCCATAGCCCATCAGCGCCACACTCTCTCACATGTGATCCCACCAGCGTGTATCCATGGTTGCACATAAAGATGGCAGTTGCTCCAAATGTAGTCAGCGTCCCAAGTTTGGTACCAAAGGGTGGTGTAGGAAGTTCCCCGCAAGAGATGACTGAACAACAACGTAGATGTGTTACAAACAAAAATCATTAACTGAAATAGAAATAATCCATTTGTAAGGCATCTGGTATTGGTCCATCTTCTGTGTGATCAAAAGTCCCAAAACAAAGTAAGAAGGTGGTTTCATATTGTTCCTATATTCTTATTTCAC
Source organism: Jordanella pulchra (assembly GCA_034780135.1). Classification (NCBI taxonomy): domain Eukaryota; kingdom Metazoa; phylum Chordata; class Actinopteri; order Cyprinodontiformes; family Cyprinodontidae; genus Jordanella; species Jordanella pulchra. The sequence goes on along the minus strand of JAUZNJ010033792.1, from coordinate 5,343 downwards.
TAAATAATATATTTTCCAAATTATGTGGCCATAATTTACTCTTGATAGCTGCTTTTCTGAATTACATTTATAACAAAGACTTAGGTTGGATATGGTTCTCAAATCGATGTCCAACTTTAAGGAATCCTACTAAATCTGCCTGAGCTGCTTTCTTATTAGGCAAGTCAGAAATGGCTTAAAAGCTACCTACATAAATTACTGCTTTAATCTTAAAAGAATGTAATCCCCTTACTATTTTTCCTCCCAGTAAACATATCTCGCTTTATCAGTGGCAATTCATGTATTATGCAATACTAAGAAATTCTGCATTGGTTGGTTTTCAGTCACAATGTCACTAAGCTCTTCTTTCTGAACCAAATAGCAGAGGCACATTGCAGGATAACACTCCTATTTTTAAAGAAAAGTATTTGATGATTGCCAACATGTAACCCGCACTTAAGAATCATGGTATATATTTTGCATGAAAAAGTTATCTTAATCTCAGGGTAAATGGTTAATATCCTTCAGTATTTGGAAATTCATATGCAGCTGGTATCTCAGAAGGAAAAAAGTGGAGAAGAAAATAGACAAGCACATGTACAGGTTTATCACACTGATACAGAATGCATTTACCTTATGGGATGCCCTTTTATTATCAGAAATACAAATCCTGTATCATGGTTCCAATGCACCAAAACAGAAAGCACACATTTGAACAAAATAACAGAAGGTACTCCTATTAGATGAATACCTTTTTTCTGATTTTTCCAGCTGTCTGCTTGTTCCAGGGTGGGTCTGTTATTTTGATAACTAATTCATGACAGGTGGTGGAAGTAACTGCAATGCAGTTTTATACATGTGTAATTCTGTTTGTGCGCAGCATGTCCCCTGCTCATGTTGTTGCATCATTGTTTGAGTGTCTGAATGTATAAGGCCTCTTTTTCATCTTTTTTAATACAGCTTCTCTTCTTAACCAAGTTGTTCACCAATGTCCCAAAGACATCCTTTTTTGTGTGCAGTACAGAACAGGAAAGAACTGATGTAAAACCATTTCTGAGAGCAAGATAACCACCTAAAGTTTCATAAGACATCTTACATAAACACAACCAAGTTGCGCCTTTCGTCTGTTTTTCAAAACAGATTAGACATTTTTAAATACAATTTTTGGACTTACTGGCAGTCTCTTGCAGCTAAATGGGTCTTTTTACAAAAACTGTAAAAAGTACATATTGCCAGTAACCACTAGACTTTAGACCACAAAGAAATATATGTATCCTCTGGGCCTGATCTTTTGGTTAGGTTGGAATGTCTTAAAACAGGTGCAAACGTGTTTTCACGTGAAAAGCAGATTTTCAAAGAAGATGCAAAGTAATTTGTGTTGCAGTCCAGCAGACAGCATGTGAAAACATTTTTTTTTGCGTGACTGACTTCATCAATATGCAGATCATATTTCAATAACCAAACTGTGCAAATTCATGGTTGGAGGATATACAAACATTTATCACGTGTAAATTTTCCAAATCTGAAATTTAACCATAAAGTGAGGCAAAAAAAGTATTTAGTCAGCCACCAATTGTGCAAGCTCTCCCAGTTAAAAATATGACAGAGGCCTGTGATTTTTATCATAGATATACCTCTAAAACAAACCTATAGATACCTAAAGATATACCTATGAGAGAAAAAAAAATGCAGGAAATCACATTGTCTGATTCTCAATACTTTGTTATATACCCTTTGTTGGCAATGACAGAGATCAAACGTTTTCTGTTAAGTCTTCACAAGGTTTTCACACACTGTTGCTGGTATTTTGGCCCATTCCTCCTTGCAGATCTCCTCTAGAGCAGTGATGTTCTGGGGCTGTTGCTTGGCAACACGGACTTTCAACTTCCTCCAAATATTTTCTATGGGGTTGAGATCTGGGGACTGGCTAAGCAACTCCAGGACCTTGAAATGCTTCTTACGAAGCCACTCCTTTGTTACCAAGGGCGGTGTATTTGGGATCATTGTCAGGCTGAAAAACGCAGCCACGTTTCATCTTCAATCCCCTTGCTGTTGGAAGTAGGTTTTCACTCAAACTTTGATGATACATGGCCCCATTCATTCCTTCCTTTACACGGATCAGTCGTCCGGGTCACTTAGCAGAAAAACAGCCCCAAAGCATGATGTTTCCACCCCCATGCTTCACAGTAGGTATGGTGTTCTTTGGATGCAACTCAGCATTCTCTCTCCTCCAAACATGACAAGTAGAGTTTTTACCAAAAAGTTCTATTTTTGTTTCATCTGACCATATGATATTCTCCCAGTCATCTTCTGGATCATTCAAATGCTCTCTAGCAAACTTGAGACGACCTTGAAATGTACTGTCTTAAGTAGGGGGACACGTCTGGCACTGCAGGATTTGAGTTCCTGGCGGCGTAGTGTGTTACTGACGGTAGCCTTTATTACTTTGGTCCCAGCTCTCTGCAGGTCATTCACTAGGTTCCCTCGTGTGGTTCCGGGATTTTTGCTCAACGTTCTTGTGATCATTTTGACCCAACGGGACAAGATCTTGCGTGGAGTCCCAGATCGAGGGAGATAATCAGTGGTCTTGTATGCGTTCCATTTTCTAATAATTGATCCCACAGTTGATTTTTTCACCCCAAGCTGTTTACCTATTGTAGATTCAGTCTTCCCAGCCTGGTGCAGGTCTATCATTTTGTTTTGGGTGTCCTTTGACAGCTCTGTAGTTTTGCCCTTGGTGGAGTTTAGAGTGTGACTGTTTGAGGTTGTGGACAGGTGTCTTTTATACTGATAACAGGTTCAAACAGGTGCCATTAATACAGGTAATGAGTGGAGGACAGAGGAGCCTCTTACAGAAGAAGTTGCAGGTCTGTGAGAGCCCAAAATCTTGCTTGTTTGTAGCTGACCAAATACTTTCCACCATATTTTGCTAATAAATTCTTTAAAAAATTGACAATGTGATTTTTGGGATTTTTTTTCTCCTTTTGTCCTTCATAGTTGAGGTATATCTGTAATGAAATTTACAGGCCTCTCTCATCTTTTTAAGTGGGAGAACTTGCAGAATTGGTGGCTGACTAAATACTTTTTGCCCCACTGTATACTGTTGGTGTGACCAAAGAATTAGGGGAGGGGAAGAAAAGAAACAAAATGTGGCTTAGATCCTTCCAACATGATGGCCAGTAGAGGTCGACCGGGGGGCGTTGATGCTCGTTAGGGGGGTTCTGATTGGTCGTTAACTCCCTCGTCAGAGAGGTTTTGGTCACATGCCTCTTATGGAGCGAGTCAGGTGGAAGTAGGTGGGAGGTGAATATTTTAAGCTAGAGAATCCAGAGTTCCTAAATTAGCTTTGTATGCAGGTGACAAGTTATGTCTGAGAAAACCACCCCTGTTAAGGAATGGTTTTTCCCAGAGTGCATCTCCTCTTCACAACATGGAGTATTTTCTCCCTCAAATTAGAAATGTGCATTTTCTTTTAATTTGCACTTTGATATAGCATAGGAGGTGCACTATAAATACTATTTTTTATAATATCATAATTTTTTTTTATAATTCTTATTATTACCTCCTACCACATGGTTTGCCCTTCTTAACATTTGTGCAGGTATCACTGTAGATGACCTGCAACATGTTCACTTATTACAAGGACTTACAAAAAATAGCACATGTAATTTAACGCGTTTTATTTGGAATCTTTGAAGATCAGGCCTATACTGTTTATACAAAATCTTACAAATTCAAGCGTCCCGGTGTGTATTGCTCTTCAATAAAAAGTGAGTCATATTGGTTTTAATGCAAAAACTGAAACTTACTCTTGCAAGTAGCTGGGTCATCTGATCCCTCCCACGTCCCATTGGCGAGACAGCGCAGAGTTCGATGACCGACACCCAAATAAAACCCTGCTGAGCACTCCAGCATCACAGAGGAACCAAACTCTCCCAGCCTCCCAGTGAGCAGGCGATATGTCATGTGGTCTGACAGGGCATCTTCAATGTTGGGGCAGTGAACAGCTGTTGGGAAAGGGCAATAAAATGAAGTGTCTTACAGGGAAAAAAAAAACAAAAAACAGATTAAAATCAGTGCATTTTTATGCACAGGTGACTACTGGTGCGCATCACTTACGCAGGCATCGAGGAACTGAGCCTGTGTTACTCCAGGTACCGTCTTCCAAACACATAGCTGTCATTGGAACACCAGGGTCAAGATGGTAGCCATAATTACACTGATAGGTAACCTGGCTACCAACATTATAATGGTATGCATGGAAACTGCCGTTGCCTGGAGTCTGAGGAATTCCACATGAGATTGCTGCAAAAATAGAAAAAAATGAAACTAAAGTTAAAGAAATTTTCTAAAAGGATATAAGCTGCATTGAGAAAAACAGAAAAAAATAAATTATCTTGACCTCCTACCTTGACAGACAGGAGAAGGGGTATCCCATTGGTAAAGGCCGTTGGAATCAAGCCTGCAGGTGGTGTTGCTCAAACCTACCAGGCGGTAACCACGGTTACAAAAGAACTGTAGTCTGCTACCTGGATGGAGCCTGGTTCGGTTTATCACACCACCGTTTAGTGGAGGGTCATTAATGCTGCAATAGGTAGCTAGAAACAGAGAACATAATAAATGGGTATGGGAACAAAAAAATCAAAATAAATTTACAAGGAACCTGACTGATTACCTGCCTAATGCTGAAAATAATTATCAAAAGAGGCTGCTAATGTTAAGAGGGATTATAAGGAAAGGCTATAATAAATTATCTGTGCCCAGGCAAGCATTACAGTGTCAGTAAATTGAGTCAACTTATAAAGACTCAAAAACCTGTGACAGTCAGCATAATAGAGCAATTATTTTTGAAACTTTTCTGAGTAATAATAGGTTTGTTCTCTCAGAATGGAGTAAATGCAAAGCTGTTTGAGCACAGAACAGTTGGATGCATTTCAGTAGCCCACTTTAGTGTTTTCTGTACCTAATGGGATAATTTTCCCTCTCTTATGAATGCTTAGAATGAGTTGCCCTTTCTGGTGAGTATACACCTTCTGATTTCTACAAACCTGGTATTCCAACCTGGTATTATCTCTCAACTTCTTTATACACTTCATTGCTTTGTTTGTCATTGCATACATACAATATCGACCAACTTAAAAAATAATCCTATCTATAGCTAAATAAATATCCAGTTAAAGGTTAAGTACATACAATGCAATGAAGTATGCCGGTTTTGTGGATGGTCAGCCATTTTGATTTTGAGTGGGGTTTTTAATTTAAAGGATCTAAAGAATGCTAACAAAGTAGTGATATTAAATTTTATTCTTGTAATCTCAACCTATAAGAGCATTAGCATGCACACACACACACACACACACACTG
>JAUZNJ010033791.1:0-13003 GCA_034780135.1 Jordanella pulchra | reverse complement strand
GGGCTCCAGCCCAGGGGACTCGAGGCGCACTCTGCTGGAGGAAAGATGGAGCGACAGGCTCCGGATCCCAACAATTTCACAGTGTAAGAAGTTCTAATTATTCACATGCATAACATTCTCACTTCAGCAGTGAGAATTAACTTGTGTGCCATGTAAAGATTGAAAATGTAAACAGAATTAGACTCATAATTTATTCAATTTTACTTCTGCTTAAATGTACATAGTAGCACAGTATACAGTACAGTAGCCCTGTTAAAACAATTGTTATTTATGCAGAAATTATTACATTAAAATCAGAGGTGTGTAGTAACTAGTTACATTTACTCATTAACTGTACATTTACTTGAGTATCTTTTTTTATGTACTTTTAGGAGTAACTTTACATCATTTTACTTTTACTTGAGTAAAACTATGATAAAGTATCACTAATCTCGAGCAAATTCTCTGTCTACTCCATCCATTGTGAGTAACTTCATGAAAACAGCTTGTTTTAAACCAATATCCACCATTGAGAGGCACTTTATTTTGGTACTCAAGGCTTATTGGTTAAAGGTTGTTTTTCCATCTGCTGAGTCGACCGTGTTATTTGGAGATAAAGTGAAACTATAGTAAATAGTTTACTGTAACTTAACCTATCCTTACACACTGTAACTATTGATTTTAAAAGTTTTATAACTCAAAAAAATATGAAATCAGTTGTTATGATCGTGGATAGTGTGTAGATCAGTTACTCGGTACTTGAGTAGCTTTTTACCAAATACTTTTTTTAACTTTTACTTCAGTAAAAATACGATCAAGTAGTGCTACTCTTATTTAAGTATAATTGTTGGGTACTCTGGACACCTTTGATTAAAATAATCCAAACCAAACTAATCTGGTGGGAAGTGAAATGTAAAGAAAAACTCAAAGGTGAAATGATTTGGCTAAATAATTGTCAACCCCTTAAATAAAGCATACACTTTGCTAAAGCATCTCAAAAAAGTTAATAATGGTCAAAAACTAGGCCTCGTGTTTCGGCTAGTTATTAGGTTTAGGCTCCAATTACTGCTTTAAATTGACTTATAGGAACCTTAATAAAAAAAAAATCTTACATTTGTGTAAATTATATTGAATTTTGGCCAATATTTAAATTTGTTTGATGTCCTAAAACAATTAGATATGACAAACATGCCAGAAAATAGGAAACCATGAATGGTACAAACACATATTTGAACAAAAGTTCATACATGGATAATGTTGTTAGGAGTTTATTCAAAACACATACAGAACAGAAAACACGTAAAGAACTAAATTAATTTCTCAATAGGAACATATTTTAAAAAGTGCTGAACAAAGAGAAAAAGCTAAAAGAAGAGGTGTGTTCATGCAAGAACTGCTGATATACTAGAATTAAAACCAGAAGAAAATACACAGGCTTTCTTTTCATATTAGGTTAGAAGATAGAAAACTTTCAGTGCTGTTTAAATCAGAAGTGACAGGTGTAGAGGTTGAAACGAGCTCAGTGTGGCTAATATACAACTATTGAGGACTTATAATTGTTTTAACGAAGTTCTTTTGTGATAAACTACTAAACTTCTGTCATCATCATATTCAGTACCTAATGACGTCACTCTTGTGTGCTGCCCTCTGCTGATCCGTTTGACTACCTTGCTTGAATCAGTGTGTTTAATTGTGGTCTGCCATGTGAGGCACTATTTATGTAGTGGGCCTGATCTGCTAAGATCCCAGATAAGAAATGCTAAATGGCTTGTGCAAACAGAAAGTTGCAGACATGGGTGTGTTTTAAAGAATATAGTGTATAAAGATTGTGTGCAGATGGGGAGGTTGAAAGTGATGAGAATAGCGTAATCGGGATTCTTGGTCTGCTTCTGGTTGTCACCATGAGGAGTTTCGGACAGCTGAGTGGATTTATTTTTTGAATAAAGGAGGCAGCCATAGTTTGCACAGATTGGAAGTAAGATCTCTATATCAAGAAGATTCCTGCATTGGAGAATAGAAAAGACATTCTCTCTTTGTTCAAATGAAAAATGAAAAGAATTATATCATCTGTAGAAAAACATGGAAGGGCTTTTATTGCATCATTTGTCCTGGAAACACCATAAATTCCTTTAGCTTAATTGTAAATGCACTAAAGGAAATACTTCTAGATCACCAAACTGAAGTAATCAATCAAAGGTTAGCACACAGCTTCAGTTGATTCAACATAAAGCAGAAACCACTGATCAGGTGAACAAAGTCGGCCTTCTGTCACCTAAGGAACATCTCCAGGATTAAAAGCCTAATGTCTCAGCAGGACCTTGAAAACCTAATCCATATGTTCATCTTTAGTAGAACTGATTGCTTCAATGGTGTCTTTACAGATCTGCCTAAAAAGTGGATCAGACAGCTGCTGCCTGCATCCTCACCAAAAAAAATAGAAAGTAAAGCACATCCTTCCAGTTCTAAAATTGTTAGTGGCTCCCTGTATCTCAGAGAACAGCTGTTCTCTACCAGCTATCAACAACCTAAATGTCTACTCTGCAAATGCAGGACTATTAGTTGGTTTTTATGCTCCACTAATCTGGAACGAACTACCAGAAGGCAGTAAAAAAGCTGAAGTCCTAAGTGGCTTTAAATTAAAGTTAAGATTATAGACAATTACTGTGTAATAAAAAATAATAACATACATATCAAAGAAAGATTTCCACTCAGTGGGAAAAAAGAAACTTCATATTCATAAGTGTAAAGAGAGTCTTGTTTTAAGCCACTTTTATCCATGATTTGATTGTGACTGAAAGTATGCAAATTAAGGTAAGACAACCTGCCGCTGAACAGAACACCAGGAAAAACTATAACAAACATGGACAAAATTAATTTAATGAAGAAAAGCCCACAAACGTCACAGAAATAACTAGAATCTAAAAACCATAATAAGAAATAGAAATTCTATGAAAATGAACAAATAAAAGTCAGACTTAAGCTTTAAGTAATAAGAACTTTTCAACCATGCTTGGTTGAAAAGCAACCAAAACATTTTTTAGAGATAAAACTCTTGAAACAGGCCTGGGAAAAAATGATGGTGCCCTTAAATTACTATTTTGTTGCACAACCTTTAGGGGCAATCATCGCAATCAAACAATTCCTGTAACTGTCAACGACATTTCTGCTCCTCTCAGCAGCTATTTTGGTCGACTCTTCATAAGTAAACTGCTCCAGTTGTGTCAGATTTGAAGGCTGCCTTTTCCAAGCAGTACTTTTTGCCTTCAGTAGATAAAAGTGTTAAAGTCTGTTTCTGACTGTGAGGCATTTATAGGGAAAGTTTATTTAATATCTGCACACTTTAGGAATTAATAAGACCCGGGGATGCTAATGTGTCTGGAGTACATGGAGTATCTGTATGAATCTTTATTACTATTTTCATTTCCAACAGTCCAAATATGTTGATATGCAGTCATTTTTGCACCTATGCCTCCTTCTTCTCACAATGACAACATTTTTGCGTGTAAGTTTTACCTGACCTCAATAATATAGAAGCAGACACCATATCCGTCATCCCTTTCATCGTTTATGTATCATGCTGTTGGTTGTAAGTCATTTGTTTAGCACATGCTTCTCCATTTAGCATGCTCCGATAATCAATGTGTTCTGCATATTCATGAAGATCAACAAAGCTAAACGGACTGTGTATATATTGAGATAATTTCACAGATGCACCTCTGTGTCCGCAACCAGTTGCCAGTTCGACTTTGCACGCTACAAAGATTGTGCATGTTTGTATACATGTAGATCTGTAGTGGATCAGGCCCACTGTGCTGCATGCTTCTTTGTTTTGTTCTTAGAAATTGTTTCAGCTCAGCTATCACTCAGGTAACTATACAACTTTAGCAACAAATGGGTTATTACAACAGAGATGGTTATTATTTCACAGAGAATAGTGTGTGTTTCACCATACAAAGAAGCAAAGAAACAGAATATTTTCCTTCTTATTCAAGGCTTTTGGGATCTAGCCCTTCGTAGACCTCAGCATACTTGAGGTTGTCCTCTTTTGGAGGATCCTCTTCTTCTGAAGTCTGAATTCCCACTGCAATCTGAGTGGAAGCTGTATCTATGTTTTCCAGACTGCAGTCATTCTAAAAAGGAATTTAACATTAAAATATGTATCTTTTTTTTTTACTATGAAGCGCCTCGAAAAACAAAAACCTTACCTTGTTTGCGTTTTCTGTCTGTTTGTTTTGACCTGAAGAAAAGAAACAACATAGAGTTCATCTACAAAGTGTTTTACGCAGCAAGATTTCAGAATTCTGCTCTTGTTTAACCTTACCTGCTATATTTCTCCAGCGTCTGTAGAATATAAGAGGGATAATGGCACAAACTAGAAAAGCCAGGCTTCCAGAGATGATAATGACAACCACTGTGTCTGCAGACAACACAGGCTGAGAGTTATTATAGTTTCAAAATATCCTCTCTTAAAAAAAAGGAAAATTTCACATTAAAATCAGTAGAGAGTTGGTAGCCAGTTGGTCTTTTTATGTTTTTTTTAGCTGCAAATTTTGAATATAAAGCGTATTTTGACATGCTTGTGTAAGTTCTCACGCATCTGGGTCGTGGAAACCACAATACAGGCCTAAATTGGAAGGCAACCAGACTTTTGCTCAGTTTTTTTGAAGACCTTTCGAAACCTATCCAGGAGTCTTTGTGAATTTGTCGGCTTGGAAAACAAAAGTCCAGTTTACCTTCCAATTTAAGCCACTTTTGTGGCTATGGTAATATGTAATATTATTGTGCTTTTTTAGAAGAAAAACTTGAAGATCCTGTGGGTGTGCTTTCTTAGAGTGGCTATGTTTCTTTAATGTCAGACTAATTTTTGCCTGGTGTTGTGTTGGGCCTCACAAATGATGTGAGTATGAACATGTAACTAAATATGAAATGTGGATGGCACACAGAACAGGTGACTGGAGATTAACCCTCTTCAGCTTTGGCAAACAGACTTTTATTTTCTTTTAGGGGAACTGACAATAAGTGAGATTTCAAAACTTTATCTCTCCCTCAAGATGTAGCATTTAGTGTAGGCAGGAGACACATACAATGGTCGTTCTGTTGACGTGGCATATTCAAACATGATACCTGGCATTTGATACTTTGCAAAAAAATGAAGTGTCGCAAAATTAGATCAGGATCAGATGTTAGATCAGATGTGTTCATCTCCTAATAATGTACATTCAACTAAATCTACCAAAGGTGGACTTCAAATAAGCTGCAGCAACATCTCATGCACCTCAGCTCAATACAGACTTCAAGGCAAAGGCTTTGAATACTTACACAAAGGGGATTTCTTAGTTTTCCATTTTTTAAATATGCTTTACACCATATATTAATGACACACAGTTTTTGTTAACCTCAGTAACACTCAGAAACACTTTCAAATGATCCTCATCTTAAATAAACATGTCAATTTAGATTATATAGACATGCAGTTAAACAAAATATCAGTGAGGTCAGTTCAATTTTACCCATAAGAGAAAGCCATTCATGATTCATTATGTCCACTAGACTCAGTTATTGGAACTCATTATAAATTTGCTTTGGCCAGGAAGGCTTACATAAACTAGGCTTGGTTTAAAATGCTGCAGCTGGAGTTCTTATTAAAACCAAGAGAACAAACAACAGTCCTGCTTTTTTAAAATCTTTTCTTCTGCTACATGTTAATTGTGAGAATATATTGAGTTTTTTTAGAGTTTCATTCTTGTCTTAGACATGATTATATATCAGATCTTCTAGCACCATTTGTCTGTTGCCAAATCCTGAGGTCCCGAGGCCCTGCTCCCTGTGCTTCAGACTCAGCTCAGAATTATGCTTTATGGTGTTTTCTATGATTGAGGAGAGGATTTTGACAAACTCATCAGTTGTGAAACACGTTTTAAACATATGTTCCAAGCACACTTTTAGACTTCTGCTTTAGGAGTAATGTTATGTCTATTATTTTGAAAGTCATCTTAATATTTCTTAAATTTGATTTTAACAACCTTTAACTACTTACCATATTTGGATAAAACAGAATAATAATATTTTGAAAATATGTATTATGCATTATATATATTGTCTTATGTTGTATATATGACAATAATACAGTATATATTCATATAATTATATATTAGCATATTAGTATATACTAATACTAAATACTGTATATAGTATATTAATATTAGTACATTATTTAAATCATGATTTTCTTTTGTCAGTAAAACATATATAAATTATAAACTTTGCATTTTGTGAAGCACTTTGTGGCAAATATAGTTTGTTTTATACAATACAATATAAATAAAATAACTGAAACAGTTTTGGACTGAATACATATTTGGAACTTAAATTGGTTGCTACTGTAAAAGTGTCTGGAAATGACCGACTTAGTAAACTGGTCCTATAGCATTAATACCACGTACAGAAAATAAAAGATTAGGAGGAACAAAATTACCCATCTCTTTAATTAATGTTATGCTTGTTACTCGTTTATCTTAATCTCTTCATGCTGCTGAGATCTTTTCCATCATTTTGACCTTTATCTATTCTTATGTTCACGAATAATAATTTCTTAAAATTCTGTGCAATTAATGACTCAACTTCTTCAGTACTTCGATCGTATCTTGCTGCCTGCTGAATTTTATTTGCGGAATATCCCTCATCACTTCAGGCAATAATGTTTTTTAAGAATAAACCAAAAGAAATTTGAAAACCTGATCAATGTATTTCAAGAGTTGCTCTTTAATGTTTTGAGATTTTCTCTTGATGAGGTGTGATACCTGTTAAGTGGTTTGCTTCTTTCTGTCTTCTCTTCCTGTCTGAAGATGGAGGCATGATTGTAACATGAGACGCTTCAATGCTTGATGGAAAGCTGCCTGTGGGAGAGAGCAGCCCTGCCTGCTGGTTGGGATTGGGGGTTACAGGGAATCCATCAGGAACAGTGGAAACTTTAAAAGACCAAGAAAAACAGCTGGTCAGAGAGGATAAACACTTCAAGGCTCATGTGACACTTTAACTTATAGTTAAGAGAAAAAAAAAACATTACCAAGAAATCACAAGATAAAGTTTCACACATTCACAGAGTACTGATGAGACTGTTTCATGTCAGGTGAGATTTCAATCTATGAGCTAAATCAATGCAAAACAGGCTCTTTCAAAAGAGAGAGATCGTTTTGTCAGCTTTGCTAGCTGAAACAATATTACCAGATACTTGGAACTAAAGTTATTAATTCCCCTCTAAGATGTTTGAGTTAATCGTTTCCGTTTAGTACTATGTTTTTTTGTTAACTTTAAGATCTGCTATAAGTTAAAGTCTTATTCTGTGGAATAAAAAGGCCTTTTACATAAAAAAAATCATTGAAGGTGGGAAATATGTTTTTGTCTTTCATCTATGCTTAAACCATCATAAGTTGATTCTGGTGGTAAAAATGACTAAATATTGACAATGAAGACGGATCACACCTGCAAGCTTTCCTGCAAGTCTTCAGTAAAAACTATTTGAGAGGAAGATGCTTTAAAACACTGGCAGAGATCAGGGTTTAATTGTCCATCAGGAGGGCATTGCAAGGTTCATTGTTCTTATACTTAATAATTACTCCAATCTATCAAGTAGCTAGTAGGTCGGTGCCAGTTTGTCTGAGCTTTGTTGTTGTTATGAGCTTTTAAACAACATGAGATTAATTACTTATGCTAGTAAATGATCAATAATAAAAATATCTAGCAATAATAACAATCGAAACATTATTAATTATGAAATAATCGGGATATGTATATTGTTGAATAATAATCAAATATTTATTATGCTAAGATTTATGAATCACATAACTTCCTAACAAAGAAGGTTGTTGTTATAATGGGATTTTTGGTATGTAAAAATAAAGTTACTTCTGTTATAACACCAAGAATGAATTAATAATCCACTTAAAAACTTACCATCAACCACTTTTAGACTAACTTCCTGGTACATGAAATCAGAGCTTTTCCTCATTCCACAGAAAAAACTCCCAGTATCACTTTTCCTTAGACTGTTGATTGTCACAGTAAAGACCCCGTCTTCTCCATCCAACTTCATGCTGTATCTCCCGTCCCATTTCACAGAAGAGCTCCTCGTTGCCATCTGAATGATGCTGCTTTCAGCAGAGCAGACGCCTTTACAGAAATGCACACTGTCGAGCTCTGAAATGTTGACTTCAGACCAGCGATCAAAGCAGCGGATGGAAACGTTTCCTCCAACATGGCCGATTGCTTCAAGAACCTCTGAGGCATCCAGGTGGAAAACTACAGGGAGGAAACAAAAGTTTCTGAAAGATGATGGATAAATCGCTCCTTTAGTTTGAGCACAGAATGTGAAATTAAAAGTAAAGGATATATACAATATGTATATTGAAATATACTTTAAGATTATTCTGATTTTCCTGGAAAGTTGGTTTTATCATGGATGTGTTAAAAGTGAAATAAATAATATTCAACTGTTAAATCTAATAGCAAAAGTCATATGAAAAAAAAACATATTGTATTTTTTTAATTTAATCTTCAATTTTTAATTTTTTCAAATATTGCATAAGACCAATAAAATGGATTAGTGATACAGAAATGTTATGTAACAGCCATGGGGAAGACTGCTGACTTGTCAGGTGTCACAGACAGACACTGACTGCGTTTGGAGTCAGAACTTCAAAAACCACCACACCAAAACCCGCCCAGGACCTGAGTGGAAGAAAAACCACTGGACTGTTCTTCCAACCAGTTCAAAGAGAGACTCCAGGTCGGTTGAGGTGATGATTTAGGGAGCCATGTCCTCTGCTGTTGTTGGTCCAATGTGATATTTCAAGTGCAATGTTGGTAAATCCAGCTACCAGCTCATTTCAGAGTACTTCACGCTCCTCTCTGATGATAAACCTCATGGAGATGCTGACAGTTTCTAATATTACCTTGTGCGGATCCTAATACCATGCCCCATTGATTGAGTACTTCAGGCTAAATTAGCCCTGACAAAGTGATTAACCCTTTCATAGTTGGAAGGCTCGTAGCACCTAAACCTGCTTAGCTACTCCTACCCAACTCAAGGTAGCAGCTGCATTTAATCCTTTTATGAATTCTCTTTTCATTTGTTGTGAATTTATTTTTTCATTCATTAATTATGTATTTGTGAAGCGCTAAGTTGGGATACTGAGAAGAGCAAATAAACTAAAGTCATATCAAAGATCCTCTGTTGGAGAAAGAGCTAGACTCTGTGTAGCTTAATTTAGGTGTGAAAATAGTATTTCATGCTTCCTGAGCCACTTGTTTCACATATTAAACCCGAGTGAATCATGGAATTGTCAGCCCATGTGGGATGGGTATTTTTAGGGATATGAAAAGTTGTTATTGCCATTAGCGTAATACAAACCACTTCAGTGAGATCCCAGTGGAAACTCTCCTTTACCCATCACACCTGTTTACCTAAAACCAGATGGCCTAAGTCTGCATAAAGCATTTAACAGGTTCTAAGGCTTTCTTTAGATCTAACTACTGCAAAAATTTTAAAACAGGTAAAAAAATATGTCGGATTTTGTTTGATATGAAGATTTCAACCAAAAAGTACAATTTTTTATATTTTTGAAAACATTTTTTCAACAATATAGGTGTAAATTTAAAAAGAGGAAGTCATATTCTGTAGAATAGCCAGATTTAATTCAAATTTAGAGAAGATTCTATGTAAAGTAGCTTTTATTTAGCCAATCAGGAGGTTATATTTTAGCTGAGTTTGTGTGTGTGTTTGTCTGGGTTTTAAAACACACTGTAGTGCAACCTCTGGTTTAAAAAAAAACATGTCCTAATTCATCACTCCTTTTACATTCAAACCAATCTCCAAACTTTTCTTCCTTTTAAAAATATTGAAGAAAGTTATATGTGGAGTGAAACGGAATTCATGAAGTATTTCTGTCAGGTTTTCACAGGACATAATCTGCTCTTTCAAGGGTTTTTAATTATATATTTTTAGCTGTTGAGGCTAATAACGGTGTCGCCCCAGAGCTTTTAGACCTAACAGCAGCCTTTGAAAAAGTGGACCAGGGCGTTTAAATCTCTTTTTTTAAACATTATGTTGGTATTAGAAGTGCTGCTTTGGAGTGATTTAAGTCTTAGCCGTCCGACAGATTGTTTAGTGTCACCATGAGGGATGTCATGTACTCGACAGTGTCTCCTGGATATGGGGGTTCCTCAGGGGTCTACACTTCTACGGCCTTCTCTTTTCTCCGTACACTACAAAAAAAAATCTAAAAAAAAAAAAAAACGGTAAATGTTCGCCCAGGACCTTTGCTTTGCTTTTTTATGGAAAATCTGTAAAACAAAAATAAAAAAAAAATAAAAACATCTTTTTTTTTTTTTTTTTTACAGGAATTTGTTTTCTCTTATGTAAATTGCTCTAAAATGTCACCCATTGTCATCAGTAGAGCTGTCAGAACTTTCTTAGGCTCTGATAAATAGGGATGAAAGATCTGAAAATAAAATTATGGAAAATCCCTTCAAATAAATACAGTATTTTATACTGTAAATTTGTGGACATTTCTCACAGCGTATATCTTGCTCTTGGGTTCTGTTTTTTCGAAATTTGATGTGTTATTTTATTGTTATGCCAATAACTTTCAAGTCTACATTCTTTTGGAGAAAGCAAAATGCTAATCCCATTAATCCTTTGTTTGAATGTCTAGATGCAACCAAAGCTTGGATGGCCTACCAATCTAAAGTCTCCATTTTAAACAGATAGAGGTCCTACTATTCCTTCCAAATGGTCCTTGTGACATCCAGACTTTTCAAAATCCAGCTGCCCATTTCCTATCTTGATCTCCTTATCACTCCTTATAGCTGCTCTACAATGACTCCATGAGTGGAGCAGGGCTGATTTTTTAATTCTTTTGTTTTAAAATGCCTTAGAGCTCTTCATCCTCCCTTATCTTTAGCATTTGATTCCCTAGTCGTGTGCTACAAAGGTCAGCTGATCAACTGCTACTGGCGGTTCTAAGGTCAAGGCTGAAGCTTCGGGGGAACATGCTTTTGTCGTTGTGGGATAATTTACCTCAGCATGTTGGGCAGGCTCCTTCAATGTCTTTTCTAAAATTTGTGTATAATTCTGTATTTTTTTGAAGGCACAGTACTTAGGTTAACTACTTCATGGCTTGTGCTTTATAGGAAAATCTATACATATTTTTTAAGCTTTATATAAGTTTGATTTGGATTTGAATTTTGGCTAAAAGAGGAAAATATGTAATTTGTCCCTTTTTTTTAATTTGATCAATGTTTTGCAGTACTCTGAAGGTAGCTTTTTATTCTTATGTAAATATTCACACAAAAAATGAGTTTGTTCACTGGTGAAAAAAAGAAAATTGGAGCCCTTTCAACCTTCAAGAAAACATATTTTACAATAAAAGTGAAGTATTGCTACATAAAGTACTGACTTGCCCTGCTGGGTCCAGAAAAAGTTATTTTCCATCTCCTTTTACAGCCTAGAGTTTCAACAAATGTGTAAAAACAGTTCCGGTATTTATTTTAGAGAACGTGCTCAGAGCAAAAACAGGTCGTTTGGAAGAGTGCAGACTAAGACACACTGAAAACATATTTTTTCTATCAAATGTCTATGACTGTTCAGATAATGGGTTACAAAACTAAAAATAACTTCTTTCTGCATTTCATGAACCACTATACAGCAGTTAAAATTGGAAAAAAAATATTAAATGCAAAACAGCACATGTTGTACGTCATTCTTCTTCCACTTATCTATCCCATGTTGTCCCTTCTGGGTTGCCCTTTATCAATTCTTATCTGATCTTGGCTGAATAAACTGTTGCTGTTTGTTGTCTTAAAAAATGCTAACTTTTTGTTATGCAACCTGAGATTTCAAAATGGAAAAAGACATACATTTAAGATTTAAACTTAGATTAGTCTATGTTATCAAATAGATTCTCGTTTTTTTAATTTTCATGGTCAAAACCATTAACTTATAAGAGTAATTTATACCATGAAAGATAAAAAACAGCAGCTTTTGATCTTAGATCCTTATTTTCTAAATACAAACATTTATACAATCAAATTGTCAAGTTTCACAAACAAAAACTGCATGAGCAGCCGAAACGATGAAACGTACCTGAGAAGCAACAAGCGGTGAGCAGAAGAGACCACATTGTTTGATTCCAAGAAAATAAAAGGAGAGTGGAGGAAAAGTTCAGCTTCAACTAGTAATCTGATTTACTGCCATAAAACAGGAACGCCTCATAGACAAAAGCAGCACTCCCCTGAAACGGTTCTGTGGCAAAAAAAAAAAAAAATTGCAGCAGCTTGTGTTCAGTTTTCCTCTGCATAAAAAAGGAGCGAGTCTGATGTACTATGCCTCTATTTATCCCAAAAAGCCAACCTACTGCCTATGCTAGTTTATCCTATCTCTTTCACTCAGCATTGAGGAACCAGCTCATGACTGTGATGGGCTATAATGTCCTCAGTGTTCATGTCAACCTCCCCCAGCCATTCGTGTGCCTCCAAAAGTCTAGATCCCATTATCCTGGAGGCCATCGGACTCAATAAGTGGTCTGTCTGAAGATCATGTCACGGGTATCTGAGGGCAACCTGAGGACTATTTGCTTCAATATTGATGGCCCTGTTAAACCACATATAAACTCTGGGAGATCAGGCTCTTCATCAAAAATTCCCCAAAGACAAAAGGAAAATGACTGCTGCAAAATGACAGTAATGTCACTACTTCAGAGACAAATGTTGATTCTTTGCTATTGTTTACATGACATTTTACCAACCCTGGAATAAATCAATCTAAGTTTGATAAGTCATAGCTGTTTTTATGTAGGAAGCCCTAAGTAGATAAAAAGATTCTTCCAGATCTGATAAACCGCAAATGATATAAAGTATTTTGTGATGTTTTCTCTGAGGAAAAACTACTAAGTGTCATGGTGGGTTTCAGAGCTCTAACCCACATGCAGAACACCACACGGAATACGGGAAAAAGTTCAACAGTTTA